>JAVTVY010043585.1:0-21054 GCA_036873755.1 Hanleya hanleyi | reverse complement strand
CTGTCAGTATGTCGGCACCTCTTCCCACTTCCCTTATATGTGTTGTAATTAGGATGATATTGCGGTTCTTTCTATCAGTATGATTGACGCTCTATTAAAGCTCTGTACACAGACACGCCTGGTCTTACATGACTCCACCTGTTAATATAATTGGGAATCTTGAACGTTTATGCTGAGCAAGACCGTACCAGCAGTACTGTATTTTTCAAAGAATAGTGGTCTGTTTTTCTCAAACTGTGTCTTTATACAGCCCAAGTCCCACTTAGCCGAATTCCTTTACGAAGCGTGACGATTTAAGATCGTAAGTATTGGTAAGATTCTCGCAAGCTATTCGTAAAGACATTCGCCATGATTCGTAAGCCATCGCTTCAATTCGTAAGAAAATCGTCGCCACGGTTTTATCGCCGCGTCAATTTCAAAATGTTCAAAAAATTCGCCAAGCAATCCGATTTTGCCTTAAGTCTCAAATATTCGTAATTTTATCGTAAATTATCGTAAGTCGTCGTAACTACGTTGTAATGCATCGTAATTAAGTCGTAATTTAATCGCCTTATTGGTAACAGTTCCGTTAATAATCGTCAAATGAAAAATAAATACTAACAGTTACGATAAAGCCCAAGTCCCACTTAAGCGAAGTTGTTTACGAAACTTTGCGATGTATTGGTCGTAATGTTTCGTAATAAATCGCTTTACAAAAACCGGTTTTCCCGTCATTTGGGGCGAATAGATACAACATGTTTTACGAGTAATTGCGACTGTTTGCGATGCAGTTGCAAAAAAATACGATACTTTTACGACAGTTAGCGATATTCGCACCCAAATTTAGGCGAATCAGTGCGATACAGTTGCGAATATGTGCGATGTATTTACGAACATTTGCGAAGTGCATACGACTACTTGCCATAATTTCACGATGTCTCGCGAATACGTACGAAGGTTTTACGACGTTTTTACGACGTTGTTATGACAGTTTGGGTAAAATGTTTACGATTACTTCGTATACCATCGTTTCCTGTCGTAAGTTATCGTAACTATTAGTGTTTATTTTTCTCTTGACGATTATTAACGGAACTGTTACAAATAAGGCGATTAAATTACGACTTAATTACGATGCACTACAACGTAGTTACGACGACTTACGATTGTTTACGATAAAATTACGAATATTTGAGACTTAAGGCAAAATCGCATTGCTTGGCGAATTTTTTGAACATTTTGAAATTGGCGAATGTGTTTACGAATAGCTTGCGAGAATCTTGCCAATACTTACGATCTTAAATCGTCAAGCTTCGTAAAGGAATTCGCCTAAGTGAGACTTGGTCTTTACTTAGGAAACGATTGTATACGAAAAAATCGTAAACATTTGACCCAACCTGGCATAACAACGTCGTAAAAACGTCGTAAAACCTTCGTACGTATTCGCAAGACATCGTGAAATAATGGCAAGTAGTCGTATGCACTTCGCAAATGTTCGTAAATACATCGCACATATTCGCAACTGTTTCGCTCTGATTCGCCTAAATTTGGGTGCGAATATCGCTATTTATTTGGGATCGTTTCCATTAACCGTTTTTTCTTCAGTCGCGATTTTTCTTCAATTTTCTCGATTGAAAAACGATCAGTCGCGAGTTGTGAAAATTTTTACAAATAGCCCGCGCTATATATTAATAATTAAGTGCTTTCGAAGACTCAAAACCCCGTATGACAATGTTATATTCAATACAGCGCCATCTATCTACACAAGGAAAATGGTGATCGTAGGACAAAAAACCACGCGTACAGCGAAAATCTGACGAATCAACTCAAAAATTCAGCCCGCACAGATGCAAAAAACGTTCACGAAAAATACTACACAAGAAATCTGGAATAATACCAGCTTTAAAACACAGAAATACCCAAAATAATAAACGAAATTGCAAGTGCAAATGACCCAATCTGACCATATCCGGGTCTGTGTCCCGTACAAAATATATGTAAATATGAAATTATAATTATATGCATAACCATTATTCCTATGTATATATATAGATATTTTTTTTCAATTTCTTTCAATATCCCCATCGTATCTATATAACCGCCAACTGTACAGAAACACGCTATAGTTTTACACTAGGCAAAGAATGGAAAAGGAAGAAGAAAAAATGATCGAACTTTATATAGTCTGACTGAAGTGTTAGAAACTCGAACGTGTATGCGGGTCAGTCAGGCTGAACCAATGGCGTACTACTTTCGGCTATAATCCTCAATCGTTTTTTTTCAATCGTTTATATTTTCTCGATTAAAAAGCGATTGAATCGCGATATCGCTTTTTATTCGCGAGAATTTTCTCGATTGAAAAACGATTGCCAACAGAAAAAAAAACCATTCGAACAGCGATCGCGAATGAATCGTTTATTTTGAAGAAAAAAAACATTCCCTCGCGCCTTGGAAAATCGCGACTTCGAGAAAATTTGACGAAATAAACGATTCATTCGCGAACGATAATTGGAAACGGTGCCTAAAAGGAAAGACTTAATTCTCAGATTAATTGATAGTATTCAAAGGTTTTTCGGAGAAACACTGTACCCTCCGAGGGCATGTCCGTTTACTGTAACATGAGTTACCGAACTTTGCAATAAGATTAATTCAATATTATTGATAACACACTGCTGTGTTTGTGTGGAAAACAAAGCTACCAGTTAGCATTACTACCTTGAAAAATAGGAAGGATCTGGATGCAAATCATAGTATTGAAATCCCAGGGTAAACATGAAGGTTATGGCTAAAGTGTAGCATGAGTTACCGTGGAATTGCCCATGAGTTATCTGTTTGAACCGATCTGTCATCACAGTTCCCGAGCTAGTGTATCTAGTTCAGCTTAAGCCGGTGCTAGGGGACTTGTGGGATACTGCATTATCTCCACGTGAACATCTGCAATTAAAGCGCGGCTGAAATACTAAGGTTACGTCCCAGAATCCACGGAAGCTTTCCTGTAGAGTCATATGGTTGCTTTTCATTCGTCAGACGTCCTAAATTTTTCCCACCTCTTGCATATCGCCCCTATTCGCAGGAAAGCCCACCGCTGCATATCACATTCTGACTAGAATACGGATTCTAGGATGTAGCCTTGCAGCGTTTATTGCAGCTGTTCATGTGGAAACTACGATGTAAACACACATCGCCTAGCAATTAGATACGCTTGTTCGGGAGCGGTGATAACAGATCAGCTCAAATAAGTAACTGATTTGATGTTAATGGATGAGCATCGAGCATCTCGTGCAATACAATAGTAATCTCTGTTTGTTTTCTTGCTTTTTTTTCAGCTGAAATTTGACGTCAATGACACACATTTTCTGTCATCTGATCTCATTGCATGCCAAACTCTTATTCCTGTTACGTTGTATGAAGTTCAAACAACATCAGCGTGTGATGTGTCAATGGAGGGAGTCATTGAAATGGATGCTGAAGGTGCAAATACTACACTGAAGAATGAAACAAAATCCCCTGTAAAGAGTCCACTCAATCATACAGGCAACTATAATGATAAGTATACAGTGTTAGAAACTGATGAAATTTATTACACGTGTACTATGTGCGATTATATCTGTACGAGGCAATCTAAGCTCACTGCACATATGAGACAACACAAAGAAGAGCAGTCAAACATTGAACAAGATGTGGATAAGCCATACGTTTGTTCACTGTGTGATTATATGTGTGCCAAAAAGTCTGACTTGGCTGAGCACACGAGAACACATGAAGATGAGGAAGAAAAGCCGCACAAGTGCTCTTTCTGTGATCACAGGAGTGCCCGGAAATGTAACCTCGTAGCACACATGAGGACACACACCGGAGAAAAGCCTCACATGTGCTCAGTGTGTGGTTATAGAAGCGCCAAAAAATTCCATCTGATTCACCATATGAGAATGCACACTGGGGAAAAACCATACCAGTGTTCTCTGTGTGCCCACACCTGTGCTCAGAAAGGTCAGTTGGATGCTCATTTCAAGACACATACTGGAGAAAAGCCATACAAATGCTCCCAGTGTGCGCATAGGTCGGCTCACAAGCGAGACCTTGAAAGGCATATGAGAACACATACCGGCGAAAAGCCATACCAATGCTCACTCTGTGATAACAGGTATCCCGATAAAGCCAAGCTTAACTTGCATATGAGAAAGCATACCGGAGAGAAGCCATACAAGTGTTCCTGGTGTGATTTCAGCTGTGCTTATAAATCAACGTTCAATGCGCATGTAGACAAACACAATGGAAACAATGCGTATACGTGTTCTATCTGTGGCACTATCTTGACGACCAGAAATGGATTGGTCGCACATCTGACTAGACATACAGGAACAAAGTCACAAAAATGTTCCTTGTGTGATTATAGATGTTTCGTGAAATCTGAACTTTCCAGACATATGAGATCACACACTGGGGAAAAGCCACACATATGTTCTCTATGTGGTCACAGGTTTGCTCAGAAAAATAAACTTGAGAGGCACATGCAAATACACACTGGAGAGAGACCTCACAAATGTCCCCTGTGTGAGTTGAGGTGCTCCGAGAAATCTGGTATTGTCAGGCATATGAGAACACACACTGGGGAGAAACCATACCAATGCCCCGAATGCGATTATAGCTGTGGCACGAGTTCACAGCTCGGTAGACATAAGTTCATGCACAGTGGGGACGAAATGCCATATAAATGTTCCCTGTGTAATTTTGGCAGTACTGTGAAGTCCGGTCTTGTAATCCATATGAGGATTCACACTGGTGAAAAGCCATACGAGTGCTCTCTGTGTGATTACAAAGCTGTTCAGAAAGGACATCTTGACAGGCATTTGAAGAAACACACTGAACATAACCTATAGCCAAGCGTTAATACACTTAGCTAGCGCGTTGTTCTCGTTTGGTAATTGTAGCTTTGTCCAAGGTAGAATCTATCATTTTCTGTCAAACGCAAATTGCGGATAATAATTCTGATGACTATATCTGAATATAGTCAAAGCGGTACTAGATATTGCATCACCGCAAATATAAAACAATAAAAGATATTATATGAAGGACCATTTGAATAAAATATACATGTAATGCTTATTGTCTACACAACAAAGCAATATCTTTAAACCTAGTTGCAAAGGAAAAGCAAACTCCTGTTGAACGGACATTCATTGAAGATTGAAGGAGAAGAACATGTTCACATTAATAGGAAATATTCTTCAGTGAATGAACAGTTCGATCATGTGAGTATGGTCTAGAACCTTTTATGAAATACTATGTAGTCTTGATTTTAGCAGCTGAAGAGGAAATTCTGAATTCTATATCACTTTCAGTGCCTCGGTCATGTCAGTGCAGTATTTCGGTTTTAATAAATTCATTGGTTGTCTTATGAGTGTTTTAACTTGTAATTTTTCTTTAGCATTGACCTAGAATATTTGTTGATAATCAGTCTAGTTCAGCAATATAGATAGCGAGCATATTTCGATATAACAGAATGTCAGTGGATATTCTTCCATAAAGACAGTTGAATAATGCTATGGGGGTTATTCAGCCTCGAACTGAAGCGATGATATAGTAAGGATGTGCAAGCCAATTCATCCTGCTGATGATCGTGCTATTATACCGTCCAGTTTAAGGTCCAATATCTAGGGTATTAAAGAGCTAAAAATATAACAGAAGGACAGACAGAAAACATTCGGAATACAGCAAAGGAGTATCTCATTTTAAAGAACCTATCAGATTTCATAGTTCAGCCACTGCGCTCTCATTTTCATTTCACACCAGGTGGTTCAGTTAAAGAAATGTATCTAGCTGACCAACCAGAAAATAAAAAGTAAAAAAAATGTGGTAAAATATGTCACAAAGTTCAGGCTTATTACATGGAATTAATTGCTTATTTGTGACATGGAATTTTTTATCGTACTTCTCTTCGGGGCATGACAACATTCGGGGCATGGCAACATTCGGGGCATGGCAACATTCGGGGCATGGCAACATTTGACATTGTGACTGAAATACCAATAGGCTTCAGTAGACTTACAAGAGTTAGCCACCTGTAAAATTTGATGAAGGTAAGTTGAATTATTGTACATAAAATGCACAAGGTCCGTTTAATTCAAGGTGACCTCGACATTTGACCTTTGAACTGATAAGTTCCATTATGGTTTGTATCTTGTTTTACTTATACATGTATATCTTTTTATACCCCTGCGAACGCTTAGCAAATTATACAATTACACGCATAAGTAAATATGCACACATGCAAATAAACACACGTGTTACATTTTGTTCATGTGTTTGAGGTTTTAGATATTGTGTTCACAAGTATCTGTCACTGCTATTCAAACTTTAGACCTCTGTAACCTTTGAAAATAGGTCAAGGTCAATGACACTTTGAACGGCAACAGAATTCGGAGATATCGAAAATAAATCTCATTTTATGGAAAACAGTGTTGTAAGTAGTATAGAAAAACCCGGAAAGGTCCCCTTTTGCCGGGGGAGGTAACTCTTGCATCCGACAGGGGGCGCTGTCCCAGGTTAAAGTATAGGAAGCGGCCATTTACGGCCTTTGTCCTCTAGGCCGCAAGGCCGCTATAGTTCTGGCGACCTTTGACCTTGTATTCTTCCACGGTGATGCGGTTTGGCGGTGATGCAGTCGCGGGAGAAAGCCCCCGCGGACAGAAAATAGTCCCATGGGTTGACTTCCAATGTTAATGTATATGGGGAATACCTAAATAGACGTTTTGGGGTCTAGGGGAGCCCCTAATGGTCCGATTGGGTCGAGTGAGGTATCAAAGTGAAGCATATGTGAGGGGGCATCTGATGGGCTGGGTGTGGGGTTGAAATAGCGTCATTCTGTGCATGCGCCAAAGGGTATGGAAATAGACGTTTTGGAGCTAGGGGAGCCACTAATGGTCCTATGGGGTCGAGTGAGGTATCAAAGTGAAGCATTCGTGAAGGGGCATCCGACGGGGTGGGTGACACGTGGAACTGACGTCATTCTGCGCATGCGCGGTAGACCAAGATTATGAAAATAGACGTTTTGGGATCTAGGAGAGCCCCTAATGGGCCGATGGAGTCGTATGGGGTATCAATGTGAAGCACACATGAGGGGGCATCTGCTTGGACTAGTGGTTCGGCCGTGGTCACCATTCTGCGCATGCGCAGACGGGGAATTGTGGGAAAAGGGTATGGAAAAAGACGTTTTCGGGTCTTTGTGGGCCACTAGTGGTCCTATGGAGTCGTATGAGGTATCAATGTGAAGCACACATGAGGGGGCATCCGCCTGAACTAGTGTCTCAACCGTTGTCAACATTCGCGCATGCGCAGACAGGGAATTGTGGGAAAAGGGTATGGAGATAGACGTTTTGGGATCTGGGTAAGCCCCTAGTGGGCCGATGGGGTCAAGTGAGGTATCACTGTGAAGTATATGCGAGGGGGTATCTGCCTGGACTAGTGGCTCGGGAGTTGTCACCATTCTGCGCATGCGCAGACAGGGAATTGTGGGAAAAGGGTATGGAAATAGACGTTTTGGGATCTAGGAGAGCCCCTAATGGGCCGATGGAGTCGTATGGGGTATCAATGTGAAGCACACATGAGGGGGCATCTGCTTGGCCTAGTGGCTCGGGCGTTGTCACCATTCTGCGCATGCGCAGACAGGGAATTGTGCTTAAAGGGTATGGAAATAGACGTTTTGGGAGCTAGGGGAGCCCCTAATGGGCCGATAGAGCCGTATGAGGTATCAATGTGAAGCACACATGAGGGGGCATCTGCTTGGCAGCAACGCCCGCCAACGCCAAGCTCAACGCTTCAACGCCCTGGTGAATTAGCCCAAAAGCTCTGATTTTCATGGAATTGTCGCTAATTCATTGGAAATGCAGTGATGCCCGTCAACGTCCGCCTTAACGCCCTAGCATAACAACTTGACGCCATGATACAGACAGATGAGAGAAGAAGAAGAACAACAAGGATGAGAGAACAACAACAACAACAACAAGCTTTTTTTCATATAGTTTATTTTCCCCTCCATCATAACATACCCACGCTGGGGGAGCCGCGTTGGGTATGTTTACCCTGCCATATTCGTTCTTGCCCGTTAGATGTATTCTCGGCTGCACTTGTCCAATCAGAAGCCGTCCGTAAGAAAGTCCCATCTTCGGCCCTGTTCGCTCTCATCCGTTTGTTCTAATCGGCGTCGGTCAGGCCTGGATATTCGTTGGGCAGCATATCCTGAAACAGTTGTTTGCGCATTCTTATCGCATTTTCCAGGGCCTCGGTGGGTGGTAACCGCATAGACTCTTCCAAGTGACGCTTGGTCCTCATGATGGACCTGTGCGTGGGGTCGCCTTTCATTTCAAGCGGTAGTAAGGTATACTGTTCATAGATCGCCATGGCTGTTTTCCTGATGCGAGGCCGCATTTCAGTGTACGCCTGTTGTAAGTTATCCTGCCCCGCGTCCTCGTAGTCTATGGGCTTATGTCACATTTTCCAGATTTGTCATTTTTTCGGGTAGATTCTTGGCACTCATGTCTAAACACATCTAGAAAGTTCGCTGATTAAGAAAAGAATGGGTGCCAGTTTTAACATTAACATTTGGGACCTCCATTTTGAATTTCAAAATGGCCATCATCGAAAATCATTTTTTAAACATACATGTAATTGCCAATTATTCATTCAAATGTCATCCAATATTTGTTTCATTTTATCTAAACTCTTATAAAGGGGCCAACCATTCATTGGAAACAAAATAAGAACACTATAAATACTCTAAATTAGCAAAAATCCAAGATGGTCACCAGATTTCAGGATTTGTTTACGTAGCCCCATATAGACCCATATAGTCCCATACTAGGGGTATAGGACCAATGTTTGTCCCACTGGGAAACGTACTTCTAGACATTTGCGGTATGGTTGTTTTGATTTGTTTTGTCTCGTCAAGACAAACATGATAGGAAGTGTCCCGGCACGAAACGGTGAAATTTTTGAAAAAAGTTTGAGGTCTGTCTATAGCCCCATATTGACAAGATGGCGGAAGTGTGTAGACGTTATTGACACCGGCTCTCGAGATTCCGTATTTGAAAGGATATTACTGGCTTGATATGGAAGTAATTCGTGGTAAAGGAACAGAAGTAACAATACTGAAGCATTGATGATGGCCTGGTTATGATATAGAAGTAAATCTTTGGCGGTAATGCAAGATATTTGATAACTTGATGAACTATTGAAAAGTGCTCACTTCCCGCCACCACAACTTGCCAGTTTGAAAATCAGACCTCGACATGCCACGGAAAAACCAGCCTAGCCAGTCTAACACAGGATCTATCCGTAGTAATATGTGTAGCCCGGAGAAACATGCGGAAGACGATGATGCGCTAACAGCTAAACTTATTCAAGCACTCAGCACAGAAGAAGTTTCATCAGCCATTTGTGAGAAGGTAAAATCTTCCCTTGTTACTTTTATTGGAAGGATTATTGAAACGGAAGTTCAATCCCGGCTAAACCCAATACAGGACGAAATCAGGGCACTTAAACATGATCTGCAACTTAAAACAGAGGAACTCGAACAATATAGCAGAAGAAATATAATCAGGATCAATGGGGTACCCGAGGTGGAAGGCGAAAACATCGACTCCAAAGTTGAGAAGGTTATACAGGCGGCGTCTCCTGGCGTGACATTAGACCACATTGACAGGTGCCATAGGGTCGGGAAACCGACACAGGGGAGAACACGCCAAATTATCGTGAAATTCACGTCTTATAGGTGGAGACAAAAGGTAATTACAAACAGGAGAAAGCTGAGAGAAACAAAAGAGCTTGAGAATGTATATATAAATGAAGACCTGACTTCGGAACGCGCTCGATTGTTTGCAGCCGCCAGAAAACTAAAGAAAGAAGAAAAGCTTCAAGGAACATGGACAAAAGACGGTCGGATTTTCGTGAAATATATCTCAAACGGTCAAGAGTTGATCATTGTAATTACCTGCATGGATGACCTCCTTCGATATCAGTGAGTAAATTAACCAAATGACCTGTGAAATTCAATTCATTAGTTTATGAGAAATTACAATATATATCCTACTAGAATATCGTGTGATCTATACTAACCTTCGCATCACTATTTTGTTTATTATTTTTACGTCTACATTAATTCAAATGACTCTTTTAAATTTCACATATTGTTTCCACATTATAGCACTCTACACACACGTATGTGTATTTCAAACACCGACTTTTTGCTACACAAACTTTGTTTTTGTTTTATTTGAAAATGTACTATTGAACACTAATAGGGTGGAGACTCATTATAAAGTGTCTGGATGTGAGCATTTGCGCTTCCTTAAATGGTTTACAGTCAAATTCCGTTAACGATATAGCTCAGTACAGAGTGGCAATAGGTGTCTGGCAGAACAAAATCCACTGTAAGAACCATAAACGAGTTAACAAACTTTTAAATATCTTAAAACTATTGAATGAAATGTATTCTTTACACAGTTATTGTACTGGTTTCGTCCAGTTGTTTTTACGTTTTTATTAGGTATACTGTGTACAGTGGCTAATCAACACGTCTGCTTTGTTTTTACCCAGTTGTTGTTACTGAGATGTGGTGATATTTATACAAATCCCGGGCCCCCGGCTCCTCCATTCAAACCACTCAAATGCTGTCATATAAACGCTAGAAGTCTAGCAGCAATTGACGATCATAATAAGCTCTCCAGATCCAAAGTAGACGAAATTGAAACAATATTAATCAAGCATTATTCTTACGACATAATTTGTATAAGTGAAACGTGGTTGGACGATACGATTACAGACGATGACATTGGTATTGAGAATTTTTTAATTGAAAGAAAAGATAGGGGATCTCGTGGTGGCGGGGTAGCTGTTTATATACGCGAAGATGTGCATGCTGTCAGAAAAAAGCAATTCGAAACCTCATCGGAAGTACTTTGCATTGAAATTAACGAAGACAAAAAGAAAATCCAAGTTGGTATTGGTTATCGACCACCGAATCAATTATCAGAAGAACGAAACGAATTCCTTTCTGATTCCTTTCTCTCTACCAATCCTGATATGATACTTTTCATGGGAGATTTTAATGACAGATGTACCGACTGGAATGAGTACCATACAAATAGTGAATTAAAAATGGACTTCGTAAATTTATTGAAAGGAAATAACCTGTTCCAACTAATGAAGGAACCTACAAGATACACGGATGACACGGCAAACATACTGGATCTTATTATAACAGATAGTCCCAGCTATATAACGGATTTTGGTGTAGCACCACCTCTCGCTAACCTCGACCATTGTACCATATACTGTTCTCTTAATGTTTTATCTGTTGAAAAGCCGCTTTCATTTAAACGTCATGTCTGGGATTATAAATCCGCGGATCTAGAAAAACTGAACACGTCCTTGTGTATGATTCCATGGGAAATTGTAATTGATATATTTGACGATGTTGATGATGCTATTTATGTTTGGAATATGCTATTTCTTTCATGCTGCAGGGAACACATCCCCAACAAAGAAGTTATCATCCGCCCAAGAGATAAACCCTGGATGACGAATGACGTTCTCCGTAAATTTCGTATTCGTGACAGATCATTTAAAAAATTTAAACGTACCCTTCGAGACGAACACAAATTAGAATTTCATCTAGCGCGTAAAGAGGCTAACAGATCAAAAAGAATGGCGATGTGGAGATATACTGAAAAACTGAAAAAGAAACTTTCCAATCCTGATATAGACCCTCGCACGTACTGGTCTCTCATGAAGAGCATTCTTGGAAGCAAGGTGAAACCCCAAATACCTGGTTTAATGGTCAATGACCGGTTAGTCAACGATCCTGTAGAAAAAGTCAATACACTTTGTGAGTTCTTTAGTTCCCAGTCCTCCCTATCTCCATCAACAGCTATACCTACTCTCCCTCCCTTTGAATATGCCACAGACCAGCGACTTGGCCACATCGAGACCAATATCAATGAAATTACCTCCCTATTGAAATCCTTGAAAGTTAACAAATCCAGTGGCGATGATAACATAAGTAACTTCGTTTTAAAAAACACTGCTGCAAGTATATCTCCTGCTCTCACTAAATGCTTTAATTTGTCACTATCATCTGGAATGTTCCCTGCAGCATGGAAGCTTTCACGTGTATGCCCTGCGTACAAGAAAGGTGATCGTCACGATCCATCTAATTATAGACCTATTTCTTTACAACCGTCCCTCGCAAAGGTTCTCGAGAAAATTGTATTTAAACGAATTTATGAATACTGCAAATCTAATAACTTGTTAATAGAACAGAATTCCGGTTTCAAGCCCGGCGACTCTACTATCAATCAAATGATTAAAATTGTCCACAACATTTATGAATGCATGGATAAAGGGCAAGATGTGTGTGCAGTGTTTTTAGATGTGAGTAAAGCCTTTGACAAGGTTTGGCATGGAGGTCTGTTATATAAATTAAGAAAATTAGGTATTTGTGGCCCCTTGTATGCATGGATAAAAAGTTATTTAACTAATAGAACAATAAAAGTTGTATATAATGGAGTACATTCCAACATTAAATATATCAATGCTGGTGTTCCCCAGGGCTCAGTACTTGGACCATTGTTGTTGCTTATCTACGTCAACGATATTAAAGATGATAGTTATTCCAATATGAACCTGTTCGCTGACGATACATCTATTCTGGAACCTGTAACAACTGTACCAATTGCTGAAGTAAAAATAAATCGTGATCTGGAAAAACTAGCACAATGGGCAGCTCAATGGCTCGTGACATTTAATGCAATTAAAACAGTATTTTTGTATATATCTCTGAAACTTAATATCGTATTCCCCAAACTATATCTAAATAACGTTGAAATAAAAAGAGTCAGTTCACACAAACATTTAGGAATAGTTCTCCAAGAAAATATGAAATGGGACGAGCATATCAACAGTATTTGCATTAAATCGAAAAAAAAGTTATCTGTCATGTCTAGAGTAAGTACAATACTTGGAAGAAAATGTCTCGAGTGTCTATACAAAAGTACTGTTCGCCCATTGCTAGATTATGGTGACGTTGTGTTCGATAGTTGTACTGCAGTGGAATCCCAGTCACTTGAGAAAATACAAAAATATGCTGCTACAGTCTGCACTGGTGCCCTTCGCCGCACATCGTACGAATCACTTCTGGACGAATTAAACTGGGAGAGTCTTCACATTCGAAGAAAAAAATCACCGTCTAATAGCATTCTTCAAAATAGTAAATGGCCTCTCACCTCGATATCTTCAACGTATATGCTCAGCACAAGTATCTGTTAACATACGACGAAACTATAACCTACGAAATTCTGACCAGTATCGCTTGTTCAAATGCCGTTTGACCACATTTCAAAACTCGTTTTTCCCGCAAACAACGAAGGATTGGAATTTCCTACATAACGATCTTCGACACGCAACGTCACTATCTCTTTTCAAGTCGAAACTCTCCTCTAACAAGTCCACTTTACTTACCAAAGTGTACAATTCATTTAATTGTTATGGGTCAATTTTGCTATGTAGAATGAGAATGGGACTTAGTTCCCTTAGTAACCAACTGTATAGATACCACATACTCCCTGAACCAACATGTCCTCGCTGTGCTTATCGTAAGGAAGATCCGTGTCATTTTCTCTTGTTCTGCCCCCTATTTGCCACTCAAAGAAGGCAGATGCTCACATCCATTACCAGTATACTCTGTCCAGGAGTTCACCATTCAATTTTAATAGTTGATTGTCCCGAATATTTAACAAATATTTTGCTGCGTGGCTCTATTGACTTAGAATTCGAAATGAACAGAAAAATCCTCCAAATAGTCCAAACATACATAACGAAATCAAATAGATTTACAGATATAGAACTCCAACCAGAGACAGATGAGTGATTTACGGGCCTCCAGTCGGTGCTCGTCTGTTCTCCCTGGTGAACTAAGTCCACCAGGGGGAGGAGACGGGTTCACTGAGGAGATCCACTTTCGAAAATATATTCCTCTCCACATCCATCCTATTAGTGTGTTCAATTTGTGTGTACCTCTTGCTAGTGCCCAATATGTACATATTATTTACTGTTTTACTGCCATTTGATTTCACCATCCACATGTTGTTTTATTTGTGTAGTGTATATACAAATATGTTTTTATTGTATGGAAATAATTTATGTATATACATGACATATAGGGTTGTACATTGAATGTATATATTTGTTACAGTAGTATGCATATCATGTCATGTTCATGTTCTTAACGAACTGTAACTTGTATGTAATATATATTTTATGTTCTGGTTGTGGATATGCCTGTTTGTATGGAGTCGATATTGTATTTTTCTATATAATCATGTTTAATGTTGCTACTCTTATTTGTACATGTATATTCAAAATATTTCAATTCCCACTACACGATTTAATTTATTTTCCCGTTTTAACACATGAATTTGAAACATTGAACCTATATAATGTATATCCTTTGTATATATGTTCGAGGAGAGTACCTTGTGGCCTTGTGGCTGTGTACAATCCTCATGAAATAAATAAAGCATTATATATTATATTATATTATATAGACCCATATACTGGGGTATAAGCCCAATGTATGTATAAATCCACACTGGGTGGACGTGATGGAGTCTAGGTGAGTCCCTGGTGGTCCAATGGTGTCGTATGAGGTCTTATTTTGAAACTCTCATGCAGGAGCACTTGACTACACTAATAATTCGTACGTTGTCAATTATTGGCGCATGCGCAACCCGGCCGTAGTATAGAAAGCAGGCATTTTTGGGGGTGTGTATGGGTGTGTATGGGTTAGAGATGGGCTATTCACGGTTCGAATGGGTCGTGTGAGGTATCCATGTGAAGCCTATGTAATGGAGCATCTGGTGGCGTGGATGTGGGGTAGAAATATGGTCATTCTGCGCATGCGCAGTCTGGCCGTAGTATAGAAAGCAGGCATTTTGGGGGGTATGTGGGTGTGTGTTTGGGGTAGAGATGACCGCTATGGGTCCGAATGGGTCGTGGAAGGTGTCAAAGTGAAGCTTGTGTGGGTTAGAGTCAGAATGGTGTGTTTTCAAATGCAAGTCGCGTCAATCTGCGCATGCGCAGTTGGTTGTAGTAAGTAAAGTGGCCATTTTGGGGCAGTGAATGAAGGTATTTGGTGTAGAGAGGGACCATCCTTGGTCCGAATGCGTCGTGTGAGGTGTCATTTTGTAGTTCTTGGGGTGTAGACCCCAATTTGAGGGATGTTCACGTCATCTGTGACGTCATTGGTGACGTCATCAGTACGAGTAGTAGCCAAAGTGGACATTTTGGGGCAGTGAAAGGAAGGTATTTGGTGTAGAGAGGGACCATCCTTGGTCCGAATGCGTTGTATGAGGTGTCATATTGTAGCAACGCCCGCCAACGCCAAGCTTAACGCTTCAACGCCCTGGTGAAATAGCTCAGAAATTCTGATTTTCTAGATATTCCATGTAATTGTCACTAATTCTTCGAAATGCACTGACGCCCGTCAACGCTTGTAGTTATGCCTTAACGCTCTAACATAACGCCTTGACGCCATGATATAGACCGGAGAGAGAACAACAACAACAAAAACAAGGATGACACATGAGAGAACAACAACAACAACAAGTTTTTCATATAGTTTATTTTCCCCAATGTTACATCATACCCACGCTGGGAGAGCCGCAGATCACAGATCATGTGGAGATCCCTCAAGCCGTGGTCTACATAACGAGGGCTTCACTTTGACACCTCACCCGACGCATTCGAACCAAGAATGGTCCCTCAATCCCTCAAGTACACCCTCACGCACCCCAAAACGCCAGCTTTCGCTACTACTCCTACTTTTGTATGTATGGTCCCTGTGTGATGTCATACCCAACAAATAGTGATATTATCTTGTAAATATTCGATGCAGCAATCAATGCTGAATAATATGTGGCCAACATTATAAAGATTGGATAATAATTATGGAAGATAGGACTATTCTTGTAACCCTACCCCCTATTGTCACAAAAATTGTACTTATTAACACAGGAGTAATTTCGAAGTGATTAAAAGGGTAGCGAGTCCCAGTTTATCGACTGTTAACAAATTGTTTCTTATCTGACATGTCCTAAAACACATAAAAAACATAGTTTCGGTCTGTAGTGGGGGGTGCAAGGTGAGCCCTAGTAGCTCACGGACTACAGTAAGAAGTTGCCCATTCATACCAATATTTCTTAATAATAACGTCGAAAACAGGTTAATATCCATGCAAACGAGTTCAGATGAACAGTTGTCTCAACTGTAATGCATTTCAAACCCAAACTATTTGCGCACATTTCGATTACATGTTTAAAATAATGTTGAATAACAAAAAATCATACAGATCGGCTAAAAAAAGGCGGCCATTTTGAAATTCAAAATGGAGGCCCTAAATGTTAATGCAAAGACTGGCACCCATTTTTTTCTTAATCAGTGATGTTTCTAGGTGTGCTTAAACATTGGTGCCAAGAATCTACCCCAAATTTTGCTTTTTTTACATAAGCCCACAGACTATCGATCGCTTCAGCGTGAGTATTGATAGCTGCTGTCACAATACGATCCCAGAAGGTAGGTTCTGCCTCACTTTCCTGGGATGTAGGCTGACTATCTGAGGTCAAGCTCTCCATATCAGTAGATAGACTGTCCGCAATCTTGGATTCGGTATCAGTCGATACACTCTCATCGATCTCTGTATCAGCATCCGATTCAACGGACTCCTCTGCGTCTTCAATCCCATGTATATTTTTCTGGTGTCGCATCATATCGTAATGTCTGGTGAACGTGCGTTCACAATCGGAACAAGTATAAGCCATGTTGACGGTTGAACGTCGACTGTGCGTGTTTTGGGAACACACTCGCTTTCATAGACAGTAACACCCGCCAACGCCCACTGTTACGCCTTAACGCCCAATATGTACGCCTTGACGCTCGTCTCAACGCTTTAACACACTTTCTTAACGCTTTAACGTCGTTTAATGATGCGTTCAAACAAATGCTGCTTTTGTGCTATTGCTCTGACATACGCCGCTTTCCAGTTCATGCCCGAGGTTTTCAACATCGACGCTGTTCTTTCGATTTCCATATGCACTGGGTCCTTGTGCGACAATTTCATATGGGTCACGAGGTCGACATACTGCTGACGTAAAGCCCGTCGTAATCTGGGTGCCAATCTGTTATGGGCTAAAATTGCGGCTTCCTCTTTCGAATACCCTTTGCGTTGAAACTTGTTTTCTGTGACCTCCAACATCTCGCCCATCTCGGCGTCCATACTTTCTTTGAACAAATCCTTCCATAGCCTCGAGTTCACATTATGTTTTTCAACCTCGGGTTGGTCCTTCACGGTTGGGTGATATTCCGAGACTGGTGGTATGAAGGAGGCCCGCTGTATGGGGTTGGGTTGCTGGTTGCTGCTCTGCCAGGAGTGGACTCGGCGGATGGTGTAGAGGCTGCAGTGATTCCTCGCCGGGTAACAGGTGGGTCGTCAGCCGACGATCTTCGGGGGTATGGGCTTTCAAATCTACGAACAGGTAGCCGTACGGACGACTTGTCGCCCCTTGAAACGCCTGCATGAAATGGTCGATGTTCTGAGGATAAATTCGACTACCAAACACACGGATTTGTGCTCTGTCAATGGGATTGGAGAACAACACAAAGTATTGGCAGTTCAAGGCAATATCTCTGGACGCCCTCCCTTGAGGAAAGAGATTCTGTGTCAAATAGACGACGGACAGATTCCGATGATGGACAGATTCCGATACCTGTGCTGCACCCTGTACCCTATAGCCCGTGGGGAATAGGGTACACCAGGGTGCGGGTGCAGCACAGGTACACGCGCATGCCTGCGATGACGTCATGTCCGAGCTCTGAGCTCCGCAAGCTTTGAGCTCCGAGAGCTCCGATCCAAGAGCTCTGCCACACGGGGGCTACCACCACCACCGGGCGTTGACGCGTTGGTGGCGTTGGTGGTGGCGTTGGTGGCGTTGGTGGTGGGGCTGGTGGCGTTGGTGGTGGCGTTGGTGGCGTTGGTGGTGGCGTTGGTGGCGTTGGTGGTGGTGTTGGTGGCGTTGGTGGTGGTGTTGGTGGCGTTGGTGGTGGTGTTGGTGGCGTTGGTGGTGGTGTTGGTGGTGTGTGGCGGTGGTGTTGGTGGAGTTGGTGGTGGTGTGTGTGGTGGTGGTCTGTAAATATAGGAACAAACATGTGTCCATCATCAGTCCATATGTATTGGTCGACTGATGAACATGTCGTGTACGTGAACGTTCTGTCAGAGAACCTTCTCTCGTCGCGATAGTATGCTCAGGCACATTCAACGCAAACACAACCAAGAGACACAGCCGAGTCCCGCTATAGGTCCAACAAGAGCAGTAGAGCATCCCTATACGATGACGGTGAGCGGCCCTACGGCATGTGGAAAGACGTCCTGGATGATGAAGTTCTTAGAGGGAGGTGTGGCAACCCAAGCTCCGACACGTGTTGTTTGGTGTTATAGCCAATGGCAGCCCGCCTACGAAACTAGAAGGTTACAGAATGTGAGCTTCGTCCCAGGGATTCCCCACGACATAAACGAACCGTATTACTTTGACCCCGAGCAGACCAACGTGGTAGTGCTAGATGATCTGATGAGTGCGGCCAAGGACAATTCACACGTCGCCGACTTGTTTACTAAAGGATCCCATCATCGGAATCTGTCCGTCATCTATTTGACCCAAAATCTCTTTCCTCAAGGGAAGGCGTCCAGAGATATTGCCTTGAACTGCCAATACTTTGTGTTGTTCTCCAATCCCATTGACAGAGCACAAATTCGTGTGTTTGGTAGTCGAATTTATCCTCAGAACATCGATCATTTCATGCAGGCGTTTCAAGAAGCGACAAGTCGTCCGTACGGCTACCTGTTCGTAGATTTAAAAGCCCATACCCCCGAAGATCGTCGGCTGACGACCCACCTGCTACCCGGCGAGGGATCACCACAGCCCCTACACCATCCACCGAGTCCACATTTGGTGAAGCAGCAACCCACCCCCGTACCGCGGGCCTTCTTCATACCAACAGTCCCGAATATCACCCAACCGTGAAGGACCAACCCGAGGTTGAAGAACATAATGTGAACTCGAGGCTATGGAAGGATTTGTTCGAAGAAAGTATGGACACCGAGATGGGCGAGATGCTGGAGGTCACAGAAAACAAGTTTCAACGCAAAGGGTATTCGAAAGAGGAAGCCGCAATTTTAGCCCATAACAGATTGGCACCCAGACTACGACGGGCTTTACGTCAGCAGCATGTCAACCTCGTGACCCATATGAAATTGTCGCACAAGGACCCAGTGCATATGGAAATCGAAAGAACAGCGTCGATGTTGAAAACCTCGGGCATGAACTGGAAAGCGGCGTATGTCAGAGCAATAGCACAAAAGCAACATTTGTTTGAACGCATCATTAAACGACGTTAAAGCGTTAAGAAAGTGTGTTAAAGCGTTGAGACGAGCGTCAAGGCGTACATATTGGGCGTTGGCGGGTGTTACTGTCAATGAAAGCGAGTGTGTTCCCAAAACACGCACAGTCGACGTTCAACCGTCAACATGGCTTATACTTGTTCCGAGTGTGAACGCACGTTCACCAGACATTACGATATGATGCGACACCAGAAAAATATACATGGGATTGAAGACGCCGAGGAGTCCGTTGAATCGGATGCTGATACAGAGATCGATGAGAGTGTATCGACGGATACCGAATCCAAGATTGCTGACAGTCTATCTACTGATATGGAGAGCTTGACCTCAGATAGTCAGCCTACATCCCAGGAAAGTGAGGCAGAACCTACCTTCTGGGATCGTATTGTGACAGCAGCTATCAATACTCAAGCTGAAGCGATCGAGGACGCGGGGCAGGATAACTTACAACAGGCGTACACTGAAATGCGGCCTCGCATCAGGAAAACAGCCATGGCGATCTATGAACAGAATACCTTACTAGCGCTTGAAATGAAAGGCGACCCCACGCACAGGTCCATCATGAAGACCAAGCGTCACTTGGAAGAGTCTATGAGGTTACCACCCACCGAGGCCCTGGAAAATGCGATAAGAATGCGCAAACAACTGTTTCAGGATATGCTGCCCAACGAATATCCAGGCCTGACCGACGCCGATTAGAACAAACGGCTGAGAGCGAACAGGGCCGAAGATCGGACTTTCTTAAGGACGGCTTCTGATTGGACAAGTGCAGCCGAGAATACATCTAACGGGCAAGAACGAATATGGCAGGACAAAATGGCGGTCTCTGATTGGACAAGAGTATTCTTAAATTGTAAACATACCCAACGCGTCTCCCCCAGCGTGGGTATGTTATGATGGAGGGGAAAATAAACTATATGAAAAAAAGCTTGTTGTTGTTGTTCTCTCATCCTTGTTCTTCTTCTTCTCTCATCTGTCTGTATCATGGCGTCAAGTTGTTATGCTAGGGCGTTAAGGCGTACGTTGACGGGCATCACTGCATTTCCAATGAATTAGCGACAATTCCATGAAAATCAGAGCTTTTGGGCTAATTCGCCAGGGCGTTGAAGCGTTGAGCTTGGCGTTGGCGGGCGTTGCTGCCAAGCAGATGCCCCCTCATGTGTGCTTCACATTGATACCTCATACGGCTCTATCGGCCCATTAGGGGCTCCCCTAGCTCCCAAAACGTCTATTTCCATACCCTTTTCCCATAATTCCCTGTCTGCGCATGCGCAGAATGGTGACCACGGCCGAGCCATTAGGCCAAGCAGATGCCCCCTCAGGTGTGCTTCACATTGATACCCCATACGACTCCATCGGCCCATTAGGGGCTCTCCTAGATCCAAAAACGTCTATTTCCATACCCTTTTTCCACAATTCCCTGTCTGCGCATGCGCAGAATGGTGACAACGCCCGAGCCACTAGTCCAGGCAGATACCCCCTCGCATATACTTCACAGTGATACCTCACTTGACCCCATCGGCCCACTAGGGGCTTACCCAGATCCCAAAACGTCTATCTCCATACCCTTTTCC
>JAVTVY010043584.1:0-20018 GCA_036873755.1 Hanleya hanleyi | reverse complement strand
CATTTGACCAAACTGTGTTGGAAAATGGACTCTAGGTAAGCTATACACCGCTAAATTGGGTATCGTAGCTCAACTTATCTATTGTTTGGTGGGAATTCCCAAGATTCCATTCAATGTGGGGGTTGAGGTCGGGTGGAATCGTTTTATTAAGGGGGAGGGGGTATATTTGTTGGGTGGTTTTACTGATTAAAATCGGCTATTCGTGACATTTATCAGCCGTTTACCGTCTCAAGTCTGTACGACCAACATATATTTTCAAGTTACACTGAATGGATTGATTTTTTTTTGGTATTTTGTGGAATTACATCATCTGGTGCCTTGCTGAAATGCTAAAATGGTCGAAAATGCTGATTTCTGGTGAGAACGTGTGATCATTGTAATGTCCATATTTGTCTCAAAATGAACTGGCCGATATCAGCACTTATCCAATCAGTCTCACGGTATAACAGAATGGTCAGAGACCCGGCTGAGGATGCTTAAGTTGTCAGATACAGACATTACAGACTAGTTTTAACTGGATTATCCTCCATCTTTGGATTTTTTTACCTGCATCAGTGGCTATTTATTCACTCTCCGTGGAACTCAGAAACCTGAAATAATTGTCAAGTTTATGAGAAGTACCTGAACTCTGATGCCTGCAATAATAATACAATATCTGGTACAGAAAGATTCGTTTGACCCTGGCTAACGTCTGACATAAACCGGAAGGTCATCCTGAATTTATATGCCTGACATGGGGGGTGGGGACAGATTTTGTAATATTATTTGCATTGTCCTCCTTTCGAATTGGCATTTTTTGGCATCTATTTGTAGAGGAAACATTCCTGGTTAATATATAACTAAATTTGATAGTTTCACGCTTCTGATTTTTTAGCAAAATCAAATTTAATTCACAAAATTGCCGAAAATTAGCGTTTTTAATAGTATCGTGTCGCAAAAATGACAATAATTCAATGGAGGACCAACACGCTAGTAACAGGTTTCCGAATATGTAGGAATATATGGGTCATCCATTCAAGAACTAATCATAGCGTTTGTTATGGTATCTTTACAAATCCGGACCTGATCGCCAAGTCCCAGATGTGTGCTTTAGCTAATGAAAACTGTTGTATTTTCATGGGGGTACATGTAGCAAAAATGGCATAGCGCGCAAAGTATTTGATGAAAACGCGTGAAATTTTCAAGCTTCGGGCAATTGAATGATGCAAGCCCATGTCTGATATCGAACCGATAGGATGAAATAAGCCCACCTAATAGGCCTCAGGCTCTAAATAAAGTCCCGATCCGTTAACCCTAAACGCGTAATCTCTGCCAAAGACCAGAATTTTCTCGATTTTTTCCCGTCTTCGTTGCAACGATTAATGGAAAGCCTTTGGTACCACTGGCAAGTATGGTATTTGTTCTATTCAGCTGCACATTTTATTTCGATTCACTGCTCGATAACATGCCTCGCCGGGGGGCTATTTGCGGGGCCTGAGTACTGCTTTCAGCAGGCAGAGAAAACAGCGAAATGGGGACCTCTTGTGCAGAGGCGCGCACAGCTTAAAATTTTGACGGATAATGTTTGACAAGAAGTTGGTCACCTTGTAGCGCTTGAAATAAACTACTTCCTGCCGAAAGATGAAAGTCTAAATCCAATTAGGGAATCAGCGAGGTACAATTGTGTTAATACTGTCGAACGTGTAAATTATTTAAGAGTCTGTAGCCTATTAGATCAGCATGTTTGTGAACGCATTTGACCAGAGGAGGAAAAAAGCTGTGTTGGAAAATGGACTCACAAATAAGGTAGCACCGCTAAATTGGGTATCGTAAACTCAACTTATCTATTGTTTGGTGGGAATTCGCGAGATTCCATTCAATAACAGGGGTTGGGTCAGGGTGGAATCGTTTTATTAAGGGGAGGGTATATTTATTTGTGTGGTTTTACTGATTAAAATCGGCTATTCGTGACATTTATCAGCCGTTGCGTCTCAAGTCTGAAGCCAGGATATATTTTCAGTACACTGAATGGATTGATTTTTTTTTTGTATTTGTGGATTTACATCATCTGGTACCTTGCTTGAAATGCTAAAATGGTCGAAAATACTGATTTCTGGTGAGAACGTGTAGTCATTGTAATGTCACATTTACATTAAGTGAACTGGCCGATATCAGCACTTATCCAATCAGTCTCACGGTATAACAGAATGGTCAGAGACCCGGCTGAGGATGCTTAAGTTGTCAGATACAGACATTACAGACTAGTTTTAACTGGATTATCCTCCATCTTTGGATTTTTTTACCTGCATCAGTGGCTATTTATTCACTCTCAGTGGAACTCAGAAACCTGAAATAATTGTCAAGTTTATGAGAAGTACCTGAACTCTGATGCCTGCAATAATAATACAATATCTGGTACAGAAAGATTCGTTTGACCCTGGCTAACGTCTGACATAAACCGGAAGGGTCATCCTGAATTTATATGCCTGACATGGGGGGTGGGGACAGATTTTGTAATATTATTTGCATTGTCCTCCTTTCGAATTGGCATTTTTTGGCATCTATTTGTAGAGGAAACATTCCTGGTTAATATATAACTAAATTCGATAGTTTCACGCTTCTGATTTTTAGCAAAATCAAATTTAATTCACAAAATTGCCGAAAATTAGCGTTTTTAATAGTATCGTATCGCAAAAATGACAATAATTCAATGGAAGGACCAACACGCTAGTAACAGGTTTCCGAATATGTAGGAATATATGGGTCATCCATTCAAGAACTAATCATAGCGTTTGTTATGGTATCTTTACAAATCCGGACCTGATCGCCAAGTCCAGATGTGTGCTTTAGCTAGCCGAAAACTGTTGTATTTTCATGGGGGTACATGTAGCAAAAATCGCATAGCGCGCAAAGTATTTGATGAAAACGCGTGAAATTTTTCAAGCTTCCGGGCAATTGAATGATGCAAGCCCATGTCTGATATCAGACTGATTGGATGAAATAAGCCCACCTACTACATCAACATTTTCTGAACGCATTTGACCAAACTGTGTTGGAAAATGGACTCTAGGTAAGGTATACACCGCTAAATTGGGTATCGTAGCTCAACTTATCTATTGTTTGGTGGGAATTCGCAAGATTCCATTCAATGTGGGGGTTGAGGTCGGGTGGAATCGTTTTATTAAGGGGGAGGGGGTATATTTGTTGTGTGGTTTTACTGATTAAAATCGGCTATTCGTGACATTTATCAGCCGTTTACCGTCTCAAGTCTGTACGACCAAGATATATTTTCAAGTTACACTGAATGGATTGATTTTTTTTTGTATTTTGTGGATTTACATCATCTGGTGCCTTGCTGAAATGCTAAAATGGTCGAAAATGCTGATTTCTGGTGAGAACGTGTGATCATTGTAATGTCCATATTTGTCTCAAAATGAACTGGCCGATATCAGCACTAATCCAATCAGTCTCACGGTATAACAGAATGATCAGAGACCCGGCTGAGGATGCTTAAGTTGTCAGATACAGACATTACAGACTAGTTTTAACTGGATTATCCTCCATCTTTGGATTTTTTTACCTGCATCAGTGGCTATTTATTCACTCTCAGTGGAACTCAGAAACCTGAAATAATTGTCAAGTTTATGAGAAGTACCTGAACTCTGATGCCTGCAATAATAATACAATATCTGGTACAGAAAGATTCGTTTGACCCTGGCTAACGTCTGACATAAACCGGAAGGGTCATCCTGAATTTATATGCCTGACATGGGGGGTGGGGACAGATTTTGTAATATTATTTGCATTGTCCTCCTTTCGAATTGGCATTTTTTGGCATCTATTTGTAGAGGAAACATTCCTGGTTAATATATAACTAAATTCGATAGTTTCACGCTTCTGATTTTTTAGCAAAATCAAATTTAATTCACAAAATTGCCGAAAATTAGCGTTTTTAATAGTATCGTATCGCAAAAATGACAATAATTCAATGGAAGGACCAACACGCTAGTAACAGGTTTCCGAATATGTAGGAATATATGGGTCATCCATTCAAGAACTAATCATAGCGTTTGTTATGGTATCTTTACAAATCCGGACCTGATCGCCAAGTCCAGATGTGTGCTTTAGCTAGCCGAAAACTGTTGTATTTTCATGGGGGTACATGTAGCAAAAATCGCATAGGGCGCAAAGTATTTGATGAAAACGCGTGAAATTTTTCAAGCTTCCGGGCAATTGAATGATGCAAGCCCATGTCTGATATCAGACTGATTGGATGAAATAAGCCCACCTAATAGGCCTCAGGCTCCTAAATAAAAAAAAGTCCCGATCCGTTAACCCCTAAACGTAATCTCTGCCAAAGACCAGAATTTTCCCGATTTTTTTCCGCCTTCGTTGCAACGATTAATAGAAAGCCGTTGGTACCACTGGCAAGTATTGTATTTGTTCTATTCAGCTACAAATTTTATTTCGATTCACTGCTCGATAACATGCCTCGCCGGGGCACTATTTGCGGGGCCTAGGCACTGCTTTCAGCAGGCAGAGAAAACAGCGAATGAGCACCTCATGTGTAGAGGCGCGCACAGCTTAAAATTTTGACGGTAAAAGTTTGACAAGAAGTTGGTCACCTTGTAGCGCTTGAAATAAACTACTTCCTGTCGAAAGATGAATGTCTAAAATTGATTAGGGAACCAGCGAGGTACAGTTTTGTTAATACTGCCGAACGTGTAAATTATTTAGGAGTCTGATGCCTACTACATCAACATTTTCTGAACGCATTTGACCAAACTGTGTTGGAAAATGGACTCTAGGTAGGTATACACCGCTAAATTGGGTATCGTAGCTCAACTTATCTATTGTTTGGTGGGAATTCGCAAGATTCCATTCAATGTGGGGGTTGAGGTCGGGTGGAATCGTTTTATTAAGGGGGAGGGGGTATATTTGTTGTGTGGTTTTACTGATTAAAATCGGATATTCGTGACATTTATCAGCCGTTTACCGTCTCAAGTCTGTACGACCAAGATATATTTTCAAGTTACACTGAATGGATTGATTTTTTTTTGTATTTTGTGGATTTACATCATCTGGTGCCTTGCTGAAATGCTAAAATGGTCGAAAATGCTGATTTCTGGTGAGAACGTGTGATCATTGTAATGTCCATATTTGTCTCAAAATGAACTGGCCGATATCAGCGCTAATCCAATCAGTCTCACGGTATAACAGAATGATCAGAGACCCGGCTGAGGATGCTTAAGTTGTCAGATACAGACATTACAAACTAGTTTTAACTGGATTATCCTCCATCTTTGGATTTTTTTACCTGCATCAGTGGCTATTTATTCACTCTCAGTGGAACTCAGAAACCTGAAATAACTGTCAAGTTTATGAGAAGTACCTGAACTCTGATGCCTGCAATAATAATACAATATCTGGTACAGAAAGATTCGTTTGACCCTGGCTAACGTCTGACATAAACCGGAAGGGTCATCCTGAATTTATATGCCAGACATGGGGGTGGGGACAGATTTTGTAATATTATTTGCATTGTCCTCCTTTCGAATTGGCATTTTTTGGCATCTATTTGTAGAGGAAACATTCCTGGTTAATATATAACTAAATTCGATAGTTTCACGCTTCTGATTTTTAGCAAAATCAAATTTAATTCACAAAATTGCCGAAAATTAGCGTTTTTAATAGTATCGTATCGCAAAAATGACAATAATTCAATGGAAGGACCAACACGCTAGTAACAGGTTTCCGAATATGTAGGAATATATGGGTCATCCATTCAAGAACTAATCATAGCGTTTGTTATGGTATCTTTACAAATCCGGACCTGATCGCCAAGTCCAGATGTGTGCTTTAGCTAGCCGAAAACTGTTGTATCTTCATGGGGGTACATGTAGCAAAAATCGCATAGGGCGCAAAGTATTTGATGAAAACGCGTGAAATTTATCAAGCTTCCGGGCAATTGAATGATGCAAGCCCATGTCTGATATCAGACTGATTGGATGAAATAAGCCCACCTAGTAGGCCTCAGGCTCCTAAATAAAAAAAAGTCCCGATCTGTTAATCCCTAAACGGAATCTCTGCCAAAGACCAGAATTTTCCCGATTTTTTTTCCGCCTTCGTTGCAACGATTAATAGAAAGCCGTTGGTACCACTGGCAAGTATTGTATTTGTTCTATTCAGCTACAAATTTTATTTCGATTCACTGCTCGATAACATGCCTCGCCGGGGCACTATTTGCTGGGCCTAGGCACTGCTTTCAGCAGGCAGAGAAAACAGCGAAATGAGCACCTCATGTGTAGAGGCGCGCACAGCTTAAAATTTTGACGGTAAAAGTTTGACAAGAAGTTGGTCACCTTGTAGCGCTTGAAATAAACTACTTCCTGTCGAAAGATGAATGTCTAACATTGATTAGGGAACCAGCGAGGTACAGTTTTGTTAATACTGCCGAACGTGTAAATTATTTAGGAGTCTGATGCCGTATGCTTCTCTGCAAGAGGGGACGCAACTCTAGCGGATTCGGCTCTTCTGTGTGCGTCGAAACAACCCTGTTGTAGAGAATGACGTGATTATGAATGCAATAACGACTTTCTTCTTTCGTTGGTTGGCTCGTTTATGACACGTGCTAAAGAAATCCCCACAAATCCTCCTCTTCGATTCCGTGGTCCAATTTTGAAATTCCAATGGCGACATAGGCCTACAATAGGCCTACATCCGAAAACCGTACTTAAATATCACTCAAGTTACTTATATGGGTTATTTTGTTTACAGTTTTGGAGCAAGGGCGGATCTACGGGGGTGGGGGGGTCAGGGGGTCCGAACCTCCCCCCTCCCATGAAAGCTAAAAAAATAAAAATTATTTGGAGAGATCAGCGAACCCTGAGATTCCCTGTAGAAATAATGTCTCGAAATGATGTGTAAATTAAATGAATGTGGATTATGTAATTAGAGTATCTATAAGTGTATTAAACAGACCATCATCTATTCATGTTGTTTGTGAGTGTACTATTTAAGTTAGAGTTTCAATATTATCGCCGCCAGCGCACCACGTGTAGTGGTGTGTTATAGGCCAGTAGGCCTGTTTTGTTTGTGTTAAACCAGGAAGTCAAAAGTTGTCAGGCATATTCTTCAATATGGGTGCGTGTTTATAGAAAATAGAACAATAAATCTACCTACATTGTCTTCAGATTTATTTCCGGGAAAACGCGTAAAACGCATCTCCCGCAACCTTGAACCCCGGAGCTTCCGGGGCCTGGGCGGCCCCTGGCCCCTCGCCTGTCAGGCTGTGAGGATCGCTTATTTTGGCTTTGTGTAAATGAATCGGTATCATATTGGTTCTAATGTTCCATGATGTAAAAGTCATCGTTTTTTTTATCTGTTAAATATAACTAGAAAGTCAAATGGATTCAGGCATGAAGTATGGTTTTTTTTCAATATCGATGCGTGCTTATAGATGAGAAACAAACGTGAAAATAGAACCATAAATCTGCATACATTATGTTCGAATTCATTTCCTGGAAAATGCTAAGAACGCATCTCCGGAGATCTAGGAATTCGGAGCTTCCGGGGCCTGGGCGGTCCCTGGACCCTCACCTGTTGGGCTATGAGGATTTCCTTGTTTTATCTTTTTGTGAATGAACCGTATCGGTAGGCATCTTTGTTTCCCTTCCATGAACTAAATGCCATCGTTTTGCATGTTTTAAATATAACTAGAAAGTCAAATGGATGCAGGCATGAGGTGCGATTTTTTCAATATCGATGCGTGCCTATAATTGCGAGAAAATCGTGAAAATAGAACCATGAATCTGCATACATTATGATCAGTTTTATTTCCGGGAAAACGCTCAGAACGGATCTCCGGCGATGTAGGACCCCGGAGCTTCCCGGGCCTAGGCGGCCCCTGGACCGTCGCCTGTTGGGCTGTGATAGTCAACCCCTCCCCCTATGAATTTTGAATGGATCCGCCCTTGTGGAGTATATAATGAAATATGTTGTCAACTGTGGACAATTGCCAACGTTTTCCGATGTTTACTCCGCTGCATGTACTGACATTAACAACACTATTAAACAGCGTGGTAGCTAAATAAAGACACACTTGAGTTCTTCACAATTGTTTTTTCTTCGTTCTTCGTATTTGGATTATTTTTTTCTTTTTTCTCCGTACTAGAGATATTTTTTTTAACGTTCACACGATCGCTTACCCCCCCTTGCCCCCCCTCATTTATGTCTTCTAGAGGCCGTAATCTATGAATGTGGGAGTCATGATGTTCTAGGCCTATTGGTTGTGTTCAGGTTGGTTATTCATGTACACGTCATACTGACATCATACTGGTAGCAAGTCTATACAGTTTAGCTATGCTATATAAATATGTGCATAGTGGTAATGCGAGTATGTTTGAGTTTAAGTAATGAGCTATTTAGTCTCTCACATAAGTAGTGAATAACACTATGGTATTTATGTTTTATTAATGAGCTCTTAATTGATCCAATGTGCTTTTGTCAAGTGCAAGTCTGTGACTTTAAAGGAAGTTGTGGATGTTTGAGAGAAGCTAATATAGTATTACATGAAAACTCATGTTTCTGTTGTATGTTGTATTACGACGGCTATTTTTCCGCAAATCAAATTATTTCTAATCAACTAGGTTATTCTACATGTATATATACTTAATTATCTTCGCTTGATTGTATATCTGCTCTATAACGGGCGCTGTAATCAGCAAATAAAGAACCTTGAATTGTTTACATGGTGCATGGTTCTGTTTTGTACAGATTTGCTCATGTCTCCATTGTTTACATTTTATTTTGTAGTCATGTAAATCACCACCTGGCCAGAACAGATAGACTGGTTGGTCACCGTCTTAGATGCGCTTAGATACGTTTGGTTGTGATTAGCTGCCTTTAGCTATGGTTTGAGTACGCTTTAGCTGGATAACACAGCATCTGCTATACTACTGTTTCTGTGAATAAAATTAGTTGATATTTCCCTTCGTGAACTTGGAGTATTCTGGCTTGTTTATTGCGCTAATTCAGGTAGCCTACATAGTGCCGACATTCTGCAGCCAATCGTTTTCCCACTATTTCCGAGTCGATCTGTGATGTGAGAGAGGCTCTTTCTTACCTGATACCAGCTGTGTAATATGTTCGTCATAGATCTATTCTCTAAATTAGTAAGATCGAAATCCCGGTGAACAAGATCTTGTCCCTAGATTGAAATGTCAACCTTTCTGTGCGATCGAAATTATTTTCAGTCTATTAGATTTAAAAATAACGGAAGAATCTATGCTATGTAGGCTGAAAAATCAATCGAATAGATTCTGATGAACTGAAATGGATCGATTTTCAATCAGAAATGATTGGTCATTAATTTCAATCTAAGATTTAAGATACTGTGATTCAGGGCAGAATATTTCAGACTCAGCTGTGAATATCCGTACAAATACGAAACACGAATCAATACAGGGACAGTATATAAGAAGTTTATTCAAAGCTAGCATTTAAGAATGAAAACTATTTAAAACCAGGCATTCTCACTGACAGATAGATACAACAGTGCTGAAACACGGACTAATATACAGTTACCGGTATGCTATCGGTATCTGTGCTAGAAAAGGTCATTCTAAAATAACTGAATATAAATGGATACTCGTAATTCACATTCAGTGTTTATAGATCCTCGTCGACATATTTGAAACACTAATTTCTAGTTTCTGCGTCATATTGTTCGTCGTGGCCTCTGAACATATCATGGCATAAGGGGGACAACCCTGACCTGCTGGAAGACTGAGGCAAGTCGTGTTACGGTGGTGTCCCTTCCATGGTGCCGCGATCGTTGCTAAGGACACAAATTGTCGTCTGCTCGAAAAACAAATTACCCTCAAACGTCGAACAGACCGTTGGTGAAATAGAGAAGCACGGTAAGAATTGACATCGATCAGTGGGCAAGGGAAACAGATTGAGCCTGTAACAAATCTGGGGTAGATATGCCATTAATATTTGTGTTTGAACTTTAATCGTCTTAATGCACCGTAATATCCTCAAAGGGGAAATTGAAAAGGGGGTGGGGGGGGCGGCGTATAATTTCTCTTCGATGACTGCAACTCATGTATCAGTAATATTTTTCCCAATTTCCTACTTTATCGAATTCTTCAGGCTCATCACAGAGTCAGTTTGTCAGATTATCATATCATCACATAGTCAGATGTATGAGAAGCCGTTTTGGTATTTATACGTTTGATTTTTTTTATATCCAAAAAATAAACGTGAACCGTTTTTGTTATTTATTAGTTTATTTTGTTTATGTCAAAATTCATATTTTTGATCATAAAAAAAGATGTTTTGATACAAAAAAAGAACCAATAAATACCAATACAGCGCAAATTTATTAGATTTAAAAATAAGAATTTTTGATATAAAAAATAAACAAATAAATACCCAAACTGCTTGACATACAGGTAGGCCCATATGCGATTTTCCATCAATCAGTGCGGTACAACTCCAAAACGGGGAACGTTCTCTAATTAGGAAATATATTTCCTGAACAGGAAACTTTTCCAAAACAGGGAACATTCCCAAATTAGGAAACATATTTCTTGAACAGGAAATCTTTGGCAAATATGTTTGTTCATTCATAAATTGCTGAGACTGAGAAAATTAGGATCCAAATTTAATAATAACATTATTTGAACAATTAAAACCATAATGAGAAAAAATAATTATTCTGTATTATGAAACAATACTAAACTTACTTATTTAGATGACATTTGAGTATAATATTTGTGTTGTTTGCAATTTATGAATGAATAACAATATTTGCCAAAGATTTCCTGTTCAGGAAATATGTTTCTCAATTTGGGAACGTTCCCCGTTTTTGAGTTGTACCGCACTACTAGACAATATGCTGGCCATATAGACAGGCCATCGAAATGAGACATATTTCAATGTCATCAAAATTATTTTGAATAACAAACGATATACGATACGATATATTCATTAGCAATCATAGAAAAAGTACAATGATCAAGGGAGGCACCTTCCTGTGACATATATTGCATTCATGAGAAAATATGTCTTCCCTTATATGTGTTGTAATTGCAACATTGTTAAATGAAAACAATATTTTGACAGCAATCACTGTGAACTATAAATATTTATATCTGTCACAAGAGGGTGATTTTCTTGTGTTAATATGTTTTCTCACTTAGTTTTGGCATGTAGTCTAACGTTATGTCATTTGTTGAAGATTTTTTTTTTTTATATATATTTTTTTTATTCAACAGCCGTTTTTATCAAAGCAAGTATATATTATTACACACACTCACATCACTTGTATATATATGAATGATATACACTAATGCATCTGTACATTACAATTCAGCGAAGATATTTATATTGAGTATACTGACATGCATGAAAAATACTTAAATAATACATTTAGTAGTAATTGGCCTGTGTATAAATTAATCAGATCCTTTCGAACTTTTCCATTTTCATGTTAGAAACAGCGATGTACTTTTCTAATACAAAGTTACTTTTTAGGGTATTTTTAAGGCTAAGGAAATCCAAATTTATGTCCTGGCATCTGGCCTTGTATATATATTGCTTGGTTAAAATAATTAGATGATTTTCTAGCTGAAATTTTGCAGGAAGTCCAAATAAAATGTTTACACATGAGATTTCTATGTCTTTGCCTGTCGCAATTAGAAACCAGGCCCAAAGATCACGCCAGATTTCCTTCACCTTGATACATTCAGTAAATAGGTGGCTGATGGTTTCCTTTTCCTGCACACAAAATGTGCACAAATTACTCTCCTTGATACCCAATTTAACAAGCATTACATTTGTGGTAAGGCATCTGTGTATAACCCTGAACTGGAAGTCCTATAGTTGAATATTCGAAGTTGTTTTTTTCGGCAAGGCATATATAGGTCTCCAGTTCAGAGCGATACCCAATAGTTCCTCCCATCTTGCCTGAGACAGAGACATCACATCGTTATGAACGAGTACATCATAAAATTTTCTACAACCTTTTTCATTTTCAATTAACTTACTGACATAAGGCAAAATGGGGGGAACATAGATGTCGGACTGCAATTTATTATAATTTTGTAGTTTTGATATCCAAAACACCGGAATGTTGTGTATTAAACGCCGGCAATCCAATATAGTACCGCGAATTTTAAACCGTGCTTTAACTATATCAAAGGAGAGTACTTTGCCATTGTGGTCAAGTATATCTTTAAAAAATACTACACCGTGTTTATACCAATGACGGATAAAGAAGTCGGATTTGGTTAGATAATGATTGAACCAAATAGGCTGGTTCAAAATTTCATTGCAATTCAGATCCTGTATCCTTTCCTGCATAATAAAGTTTTTCCATGCTAACAATACATCTTTCCAGAATGGGTTGTGAATAATTGTAATGATATTATCGAAATACAGAGCCCCGACATTAAATATAGAAACATCACCTAAGGAATGTTTTAATAATCGAGACCATTTTGTGTCTGAAATATAAAACCTTCTTAACCAAGATATTTTAAGAGATTTTACAAATGAAATAACATCGAGCATTCGTAAGCCCCCATCCTTAAAATCTTTTACTATTAATTTCCTCTTAATTTTGTCGGGACCATTGTTCCATAAAAATTCGTAAATAATCTTATTCAATTCTTTTATTAATTCCTCTGGTGGGTTTGGTAAAGAGGTAAATAGATGAGTAATTTTGGAAATAGCGATAGATTTAATCACAGTTATTTTGCCCAAAGTCGATAGGCCCCTCCTTTTCCAACTATCAAGTGTATGTCTAATAGCATCAATTTTTCTGCTGAAGTTGAGTTCATTCAATCTAAATAGATCAGGTCTAAAAGTTATTCCTAAAGTAGTAAAAGATTCAATGTCCCATTGCAAATGAGCATCAGCACACAATCTTACATTTGATCCAATCCGACTTCCTATCCAAACAGCATGCGTTTTTTCTATATTTATTCGAAGGCCGGAGGCACGGAAAAACAGATGCAATGTGTTCAGCACTGTCCTCAGCGACAAATCTGTGCCCGTCAAGAAAAAGGGTTGTGTCATCCGCATATTGACTAATTTTTATGTTTTCTCCCCCTAAAATAATCCCGTTTATCTTTGTGTTTTCCCTTACAAGTATTCCCAAAATTTCTGCGCATAAAATGAAGAGGTAAGGCGCAATGGGGTCACCCTGGCGACAGCCCCGTTCCACCGAAAACGCTCTAGAGAAGTGACCATTCTGTATAACACAAGCTGAAATCTCAGCATAAAAGATATCGACCCATCTTTTGATGGAATGCCCAAATCCAAAATAATCCAATGTTTTCATCAAAAACTCAACCGAAATCGAATCGAAAGCTTTTTCGAAATCTACCAACAAAACCATGCCGGGTATATTGTTTTCTTTAGTTTCGAACAGAATATCATACAGAAGTCGAGTGTTTTCTCCAATATAGCTGAAAAAATGTTGAAAGCGACGTTAAACCCTATTCACTCACTCACTCACTCCAATATACCGTCCCTTTATGAATCCTTTTTGATCTTCATGTATAAGCTCATTTAATGCGGTTTTAATACGGTTTGCTATACATGTTGATGCCATCTTATAAATAACGCTGAGTAAAGTAATTGGTCTCCAGTTTTTCATAAGGTGACGATCCTTATTGGGTTTTGGTAGACAAGTTATTATTCCTCTCCGCTGACTTATTGACAACTGGCCAGTTCGATAGGATTCATTAATAGACCGGAGCACAAAAGGTCCTATGTTCTTCCAAAATTCAGCTGAGAATCCATCTTGACCTGGACTTTTGTCGTTTTTCATGCCTTTTACGGCTTCGGAGAGCTCTGTATATGTAACGATACCCTCTAAGGAATCGGATTTTTCCTTACTCATTTTATTATAGTTCTCACAACCAAAAACTTCTGCCCATGAATCTTTGTCTACTTCCCTTTTAGAATATAGCTCTTCATAAAAGTTTTTTTGCTCTTTTAATATATCATTTTGTTCCAAGATTTCCCCGTTGTCTGTCACCAATTTGTGAATAACTTTACATTGATAATTTCTTTTTTCCAAAGCACAAAAGTACTTCGTCGGTTTTTCGCCCAAATCATACCATCTTGCTTTTGATCTAATCATTACTCCGTTCATCTTTTGATTTCGTAAGTATTCTAAATTTTGCTTCAATGTAATTAAATTTTGCATGTCCGTTTCACTTGCGTTAAAAAAGTCTGCACTAATCTTTTTGTCTAGTTCTTCGATGTTTTGTTCTAGCTTTTTTTCAGTTTCCTGTTCTTTTTTTTTCTTCCACGACGAATAAGATATAGTCTTACCTTTAATTTCCATTAATAAACACTTCCAAAAACAATTGATCAGAGATCTTTGGCTTGATTTGTTCAACAGGTATTGTATTTAAGTTTTCTGTAGTAAGGGTTTCTTTAGCGTAAAAAATTATATTTTCTAAGATCGTTTTGTTTATTATGGTTAGGTATTCCTTATCCGTTAAAAGAGAATTGTTCATTTTCCAATAACCAGGTCCTCGCTTTCTGTCCGAAATATTGTATTTTATTAGTACGGCCGAATGGTCGCTTCTGTATCCTTGGATTATTTTTGAACAGACAGTTGCATTAAATACACTGGACGATACAAGGAAGAAATCGAGTCTTGATTGCTTTCTTGGGTTTCTTCTTCTCCATGTAAACCTGTTTTCGTCGTGGTGCTGTATTCTCCAAACATCGTGAAGATCATTATTCTCAATAAATTTTAGAACTACATCTCTTGCTTTTGGGTTGTTAATATGAAGATAATTATCTTGGTCTAATGAAGGGTCCAGGACCATGTTCCAGTCTCCGCATATGATAATATCTGACGTATCAAAGTCTGTAAATTGTCCTAGCAGCTGATTGTAAAAATTTGGGCTGTCATCATTTGGTCCGTAGAGATTAACGATGGTTATATTTTTATCGTTCGATAGGGTAATGTTTAATATAATATAGTTCCCATTTGGATCCTTAGTACATTTCAGTAAAGAGTACTGAAAATTGTTATTAAACAGAATGGCCACCCCACGAGAATTCGAAGAATACGAGGCTATGTACATATCATGTCCCCATTCGTTCCTCATTATCTTTTCTGTATTTTCATTGATATGAATATCTTGTAAACATTAAATAGAACATTTTTTTCTGTCTAATATAGTGTAGGACCTCATTTCTCTTTTTCTTGTCCGACAGGCCTTGACAATTCATAGAGAATATCAAAATATCATCCATATTCTAGGTGATAGATTCTTTTCCATATAAAGAGCATATTTAAGTTTGGCTGTACCATATCAGTATTAGGCGTACATGTACATGTATTAAAAACGACTGCTGTTTTTTTGTATAAGAAAATCAGTGGTCTCTCAAAATAGTATTTCGTAATAAAATGTGGAGAAACAAAAGAAATGAATTGCATTGTACCAAATATTTCTTTGAAATAATGAACAAGTTCAGCTAAAAAAAAGCAGTTAAAAAAATAGATACAACCGTGTATTGACATGACCCAGTATGGGCTGTGAGCAACTTCGTGCTCTGTCAGAGGCAGTCAACTAAATTCTCGTGACATTCTGGCGATAGAGATTGTTTTGCTTGTTAGGTAAACTATTCGTGACGCGTTACATACTATACTACTTGTGCAAAACAGGCTTCAACAATCTGGCCAATAAAATAATGACGGCCTCTTCTGAGGGTCCCGCATACGAGGCAGGCACCACCCGGAGAAAAAAGCCGCGAATAAATACCTGTGCAAGATTCATCAATAATGTAACGCATTATTAGATAGATAATTTAATTATATAAAATGTTTTGCTAAGCTGTCCAACTTACATTCTTTTCGCCCCGCACACAAGACCCTCATGCCGTAAACATTTAAAAAGAAAGTCTGATACAATAACTATCGTGGTGTAACACGACACTGAGACCCTGTAGCGAAGCTTCAGAAAATGCATGTAGTAGGCATCATGCTGAAATGTTTTGCGTACGAAAATTCAGTGTTCCTTTCAAATTTGCATAATATATGCAGCAATGGAGGACGTGATGTTGGACTAACGGTCCGGAAGAAACTTGCTTCACGCACAGCGATTAAGATTAGTAAAGGCATACGAGTATAGCATGCAAATAAGTTTTATTTTCATGGCCTACTTGCAAAACCAAGATTGCATCTAGTGTGAAGGTCATTCTACATCTCCTTACCGAATTGCACTTATGTACATGTTGGAATGGAATGGTCTATTACCAAGTCCTATCATTGTCAGCGACATTACCCAAACCGCAAAGTTGACCAAGAGTGTACATGTACGGCATACAATTTGTATTGTATCAGATCAGAAAAGGGACATTACTAATTTATTCGTAGAACCGGTGTCCCATTATATCGTGCTACCCAGTTGACGATCTAATTTCAATCTTTTTTCTGTCCACAGATGATAACTCTTATGCAGAGGTATCAGGACCGGCATACACAACATGGAAATAAAGACCTGGACTGATGGTAAATCACCTTATGTCGTGAAAATGTCGTAAATTGCAGAATATTGGGGAAGAATGTGTACATCGTGTGTGTACTTCTCACATAAAATATAGTGAATGCATATACTAAAAGATAATTAAATGATTAAGAATATGGGTGATCTAAAAAAATCACCATATATGGAAATACATATGTCCAATATCATCAATTGTTCAAACATACCCATTAAGAGGCGAGTTAAAAAAATACAATATACATGTGAATGGATTAGACATTTACATGTAGCCTAGTTCTGATGTTCTAACTGCACATTTGACATGTATTCAGATAAATATTTACATTATTTTACACATTATACTGCAATAACACATGCTCAACGAAATATGAAATTCCTTTGTGACTGTTAGAATAGAAAAGAAAATTCACATACTCCAGACTCAGTCTAAAGTGCATTGAAAAATTCTACATTTTTTCTGTAAAATCTAGTTTCAAAATGTATATACGTGAACCATGAATCTATGATTAAATGCCAATCCACAATACAAACTGTACATTGCGCTATCAAATCCCGGTGCTAAATATTAATCTATTTCTATATTACAGATCCCCTGGCCTCGGACACCTGATGATCAGTGATGTCAAATTTGTTATCAGATCAACTGAGATCAAAGTTCCAGTCTGACACATGAGGTCTGTACCGAGGTCTGATGAGGGTCTGCATTGTAAGCGAAAGAAGATACATTATCCATCGGGATTTCAGTGTCATCATCTACCGTTACAGGCATTTGTGTTATAATCCTGATAATTTATCCTGGAATTGGTGTCAATATTTCTGTGCTCAGTGAAAACTTCATGTAATCATCGTTTGTGTGTCCAAGTTTGATAAATCACAGCTCAGTCCTCACCTAGGATCCTGGGGATTTTAATCCTATAGCCACGGAAAAACATGAATTATGGATGAGGATAAACTTTAACCATCAGGTAAGACAATTATTTTATGTTCAAATTTTGTCCCAGAATCACAATAATCGCACAGGATAACATCAAACAAAATCATATGAGCCGAATATACAACAGCACAACCACATCAGTTAGAAGGTCTGATCTAATAGATAAACACAACAAAACATCTCCAGAAACAGATCAAAACCTTAATTGACATCTTTGAAACCTATTTGAAAAACTAAATAAACATCCAAAATCTATTGTCAGATGTCAAAGTTGCAATCCACAGTTTTTATCGGACGTTTATTGTTGGCCATGACGAGCCCCGCTAGCCAGGAGTGTATTGACAATAGCTGTGAGACCCACACTAACAGCCAAGTCAAGACTTGTTCTCCCGTACCTATCCCTCAGATTAACGTTTGCTCCATTAGCCAGGAGCATATTGACAATATCTGTGCGACCCTTACGAACAGCCAAGTCAAGACTTGTATCCCGGCCATCATCCCTCAGATTTACATCTGCTCCGCTAGCCAGGAGCATATTGACAATCTTTGTGTGACCCCACGAACAGCCAAGCTAAGACTTGTACACCCGACCTCATCCCTCAGATCAACATCTGCTCCACTAGCCAGGAGCATATTGACAATCTCTGTGCGACCTTTACGAACCGCGTCGTGAAGACTTGTATCCCCGTGATTATCCAACATATTAACGTCTGCTCCGACTGAGAGGAGGAACCTTACAACATCTGACCGTCCATTGCGAACTGCCCCGAGAAGACTTGTAAACCCTCCAGGCATGAGTCTTGTATTCACATTCTGACCATGAGATGATATAAACCGTCTAACCAAGTCAATATGCCCACACACTGAAGCCCACCACAGTCCATAACAACAGGGACAATACTCTCCTATACAAGGTGTAGTACAATGGGTCTGTAGGAGCCATTCCGCCGTTCTGAGACTACCATACAGACATGCTTTCCCCAGTCCTGACCCCGCCATCACCCCACGATGCCGGCTGGTCGATGTGAATAAGGTCCAATATGATGGCACAATTTGTACATGGTCACTCTCAGCTGCTCCCTCCAACACACAGGGCAGACCACCATACTCGCGCGTACACATACTGCAGACAAGATGGCGGTCATCGCGGAGCAGAAATGCCAGGAGTTTGTGAGCCCCAGACTTTGCTACATCATGCAACATACACGGACGTCTTTTAGTCTGACTGAAAGTTGTTAGTTCATCCGGCGAGATTTTTCTCAGGTAATCAATCCACACAATTTGAAATGGTTCGTCTTTGACACACGGGTTGCTGAATACTTCACTCAGATCCCACTTTCCGTTTTCGTCGATGACTTTCGTTGTGAAGATTCCCGCTAGTTTCTCGTAGTAATCTGTAGGAACATTGATGGCAAATTCCTGCTCTCGTTTTTCGTAGTTGTAAGGCCGCGCGATGTTCACAACAACATCACGGTTCAGATATGTCAAACAATGTCCGAAATGAAGTTGTCTAAACTCCATTGTCACTGTTTCGTGTATGGAATCGTGGGTGAATTTGTATACTTCACACGTACTGGAATCTTCTCTTGTTGCCTGTACCGTTTCTAAAACAGTCCCATTTAATTTCTCAGCACACTTTAGCAGATCTCCACATGTTACATTTGGAAGCTCACTCCCGTCAAGAACAACATCAAGTCTCTCTTTAACATCAACTTTGATATCAGACAATGTACCCCTGAGTTGTTTACATTCTAGTTTACCATGACAGAGCATGACTAGACAAAGAATAGCATTTTTGTTTTCTTTCCTCCTGCCATTTTCTTTAACTCTGAACAAAGATAGGAGAAAGGTGACTCAAATATTTGAACAAGCTCCTTCCCTGACTGATCTTTTTCAATAGCGTCACTCATAAGCTTACAACACTGACCATATGCTATGAGTTTTTTGCTTTCGACAATACCTTGTTTTCCCTTTCTCCCAGTCTCCCTTACGAACAGCCAAGTCAAGACTTGTATCCCGGCCATCATCCCTCAGATTAACACCTGCTCCGCTAGCCAGGGGCATATTGACAATCTATGTGTGCCCCCCACGAACAGCCAAGCTAAGACTTGTACACCCGACCTCATCCCTCAGATTAACATCTGCTCCACTAGCCAGGAGCATATTGACAATCTCTGTGCGGCCCTTACGAACCGCGTCGTGAAGACTTTTATCCCCGTGATTATCCAACATATTAACGTCTGCTCCGACTGAGAGGAGGAACCTTACAACATCTGACCGTCCATTCCGAATTGCCTCGAGAAGACTTGTAAACCCTCCAGGCATGAGTCTTGTATTCACATTCTGACCATGAGATGATATAAACCGTCTAACCAAGTGAATATGCTCACACACTGAAGCCCACCACAGTCCATAACAACAGGGACAATACTCTCCTATACAAGGTGTAGTACAATGGGTCTGTAGGAGCCATTCCGCCGTTCTGACACTACCATACAGACATGCTTTCCCCAGTCCTGACCCCGACATCACCCCACGATGCCGGCTGGTCGATGTGAATA
>JAVTVY010043583.1:0-20698 GCA_036873755.1 Hanleya hanleyi | reverse complement strand
GTAAAATGCGAGTCGCATGGGGCTGGATCTCCGCCATGGCTCTGTAGAAATGAAGGTGTGGGATCCAGAGGGACGTGTTTTATAGACCAGATGTAGTTCTACGGGTGTAGTCCGTGATACGTACTATTCTGATGGGTTAGTCCAAAAAAAGGGAGCAACAACAACAACAACAACAACACAGATTACAGATCAATCCTTTTTCCAGGTCACGCCCGATTCACGCAGACCGGAAGTGACGTCATACACCTGCGCACAACCGTGATGGAAAAAAATGGATATGACCTTGAACTGATCACGTGACCTCACCGTGATGACAAATACCCAGAACCAAGTGAGTACATGCATCCCATAGTCCCAGGTCACGCCCGATTCACGCAGACCGGAAGTGACGTCATACAACCGTGATGGAAAAAACCCAGATTACACCCAGCCCATCAGATGCCCCTTCACGAATGCTTCACATCGATACCTCACTCGACCCCATTGGTCCATTAGGGGCTCCCCTAGCTCCAAAACGTCTATTTCCATACCCTTCGGCCACCGCGCATGCGCAGAATGCCGATAGTTCAACCCCATACCCAGCCCATTAGATGCCCCTTCACATAAGCTTCACTTTGCTACCTCACTCGACCCCATCGGACCCTTAGGGGCTTCCCTAGCTCCAACACGGCTATTTTCATGCCCTTCGGCCACCGCGCATGCGCAGAAGGCCGATAGTTCAACCCCACACCCAGCCCATTAGATGCCCCTTCACATAAGCTTCACTTTGATACCTCACTCGACCCAATCGGACCATTTTATCTAGGGACTACTTTCTCTCCGCGGAAGCTTTTTCCCGAGACCGAATCACCGCCAAAACCACGGCCAAACCGCATCACCGCGCATGAATACATTTTTTTTTTTTTTTTTTTTGCCGGAACTTTTTTTTTGTGCACTGACTGACACCGGTGAGTGGGGTGGGTTAAGATGGCGGCTTTTTTTAATGTTTAAAAGTCCGCCATCTTAACCCACCCCACTCACCCAGGTCAATCCCCGTACAAAACAAACGGCCATCTTAACCCACCCCACTCACCCCGAGGTCACTCAGGTCACACGGTGAGTGGGGTGGGTTAAGATGGCGGACTTTTAAACATTATAAAAAGCCGCCATCTTAACCCACCCCACTCACCTAGCAAATAGGCCACGCCCCCCACTCATCACGCATGCGCACAACCACACTTATGACGTCACACACTGGTCTGCGCATGCGCAGTGAGGCGCTGTTGAACCGTAAGACTCCTTGTATACTACTGGGGTGTTGTAGCACAATGAATTTAGCATGATTGAATGTTATAGAGACACACATGTACGTGGTTGGTTGTGAGTCATTCGGTTATCGTAATGCGAATAGAAAAGTTGTTTTATACTACTGGACCAGAAGACGTTATAATAGGTTAGGCGATGAGTGCCGAGGCTGAACAGCCGTTGCAAGAAGCCGGAGTGTCGTGATAATAGTGCTGATGATAAAAGCCGATGTTTTATATGTGGGGCTGGAAAGCCCAAACAATACAGCTGCCAGTAACAGCCGATGTCTTATGTGGGGCTGGAGATGTCAACGTTCAGTCGTTCAAAAGAGCATATCTAAAATCATACTTTGAACATTGAATCAATTCTGTTACTATGATGCTTAGCGTGATGTGAATTTAACTCTAGTCATAGTATCCACTTTATTTTATTCTATTTATTCATTTTTATGATTGTCGTACACTGTATATTTCAATAATTTTTTTTTCAAGTAATATTACATCGTATATTTAGTTTCACTAATATTGTATATACATGTATGTTTTAAACGCAAGGTCGCAATGTAAACTAGTTCTTCAACTAATTGTGTAATTCTGGATAAATAAAGGTTCTATCTATCTATCTATCTATCTATCTATCTATCTATAAGAGGCGTGATAATACTGCCGATGTTTTGTATGTGGGGCTAGAGAGCCGCTATAATACTGCTGACAATAAAAGCCGGTGTTATATATGCGGGGCTGAAGAGTCGTTACAGTACTGCTGGCCATAAAAACCGATGCCTTATATGTGGCAACCTGATAGAGTTACCTGTGAGTGAGTGAGTGAGTGAGTGAGTGAGGCATGCCCAACACCCGTCTCAACGCATGGACGCACTAACGATGATGAGTGAGTGAGTGAGTGGTCATATAAAGTCTTTTGTACACCATTAAGGATAAGATCAGCCGAGAATACATCTAACGGGCAAGAACGAATATGGCAGATGCAGCCCCGAATGGAGGTTTCTGATTGGACAAGAGCCTACTTGAATTGTAAACATACTCAACGCGGCTCCCCCAGCGTGGTGAGTGGGGTGGGTTAAGATGGCGGCTTTTTTTAATGTTTAAAAGTCCGCCATCTTAACCCACCCCACTCACCCAGGTCAATCCCCGTACAAAACAAACGGCCATCTTAACCCACCCCACTCACCCCGAGGTCACTCAGGTCACACGGTGAGTGGGGTGGGTTAAGATGGCGGACTTTTAAACATTATAAAAAGCCGCCATCTTAACCCACCCCACTCACCTAGCAAATAGGCCACGCCCCCCACTCATCACGCATGCGCACAACCACACTTATGACGTCACACACTGGTCTGCGCATGCGCAGTGAGGCGCTGTTGAACCGTAAGACTCCTTGTATACTACTGGGGTGTTGTAGCACAATGAATTTAGCATGATTGAATGTTATAGAGACACACATGTACGTGGTTGGTTGTGAGTCATTCGGTTATCGTAATGCGAATAGAAAAGTTGTTTTATACTACTGGACCAGAAGACGTTATAATAGGTTAGGCGATGAGTGCCGAGGCTGAACAGCCGTTGCAAGAAGCCGGAGTGTCGTGATAATAGTGCTGATGATAAAAGCCGATGTTTTATATGTGGGGCTGGAAAGCCCAAACAATACAGCTGCCAGTAACAGCCGATGTCTTATGTGGGGCTGGAGATGTCAACGTTCAGTCGTTCAAAAGAGCATATCTAAAATCATACTTTGAACATTGAATCAATTCTGTTACTATGATGCTTAGCGTGATGTGAATTTAACTCTAGTCATAGTATCCACTTTATTTTATTCTATTTATTCATTTTTATGATTGTCGTACACTGTATATTTCAATAATTTTTTTTTCAAGTAATATTACATCGTATATTTAGTTTCACTAATATTGTATATACATGTATGTTTTAAACGCAAGGTCGCAATGTAAACTAGTTCTTCAACTAATTGTGTAATTCTGGATAAATAAAGGTTCTATCTATCTATCTATCTATCTATCTATCTATCTATAAGAGGCGTGATAATACTGCCGATGTTTTGTATGTGGGGCTAGAGAGCCGCTATAATACTGCTGACAATAAAAGCCGGTGTTATATATGCGGGGCTGAAGAGTCGTTACAGTACTGCTGGCCATAAAAACCGATGCCTTATATGTGGCAACCTGATAGAGTTACCTGTGAGTGAGTGAGTGAGTGAGTGAGTGAGGCATGCCCAACACCCGTCTCAACGCATGGACGCACTAACGATGATGAGTGAGTGAGTGAGTGGTCATATAAAGTCTTTTGTACACCATTAAGGATAAGATCAGCCGAGAATACATCTAACGGGCAAGAACGAATATGGCAGATGCAGCCCCGAATGGAGGTTTCTGATTGGACAAGAGCCTACTTGAATTGTAAACATACTCAACGCGGCTCCCCCAGCGTGGGTATGATGTTCCGGAGGGGATAATAAAAGGATTGCCCCCTCATCCTTGTTGCTATTGTTGTACTCTCACCGGTCTACATCATGGCGTCAAGGCGTTATGCTAGGGCGTTAAGGCGTAACGACAGGCGTGGATGGGCGTCACCGTATCTCGATGAATTAGTGTCATTTCCATGGAATATCTAGGAAATCAGAGCTTCTGATCTATTTCACCAGGGCGTTGAAGCGTTAAACTAGGCGTTGGCGGGCGTTGCAACAAGATGCCACTTCACACGACACATTCGGACCACGGATGGCCCATCTCTACCTCAAGCACCTTCCTTCACACCCCCAAAATACCCACTTTGGCTACTACTCCTACTGATGACGTCACCATTGACGTCACAGATGACATGGACATCCCTCAAGTCGTGGTCTACACCCCGAGGGTTACAAGATGACACTTCACACGACGCACTTGGACCACGGATATTCTCTCAATCGCTCAAATACACCCCATGCACCCCCAATATGCCCGCTTTCGCTACTACTCCAACTGATGACGTCACCAATGACGTCACAGATGACGTGAACACCCATCAACTCGTGGTCTGTTCCACGAGAGCTTCAAGAAGACACCTCAGACGAGGCATTCGGACCAAGAATGGTCCCTCAATCGCTCAAAAATACATCTCCGCGCATCCCCAAAACGCCTGATTTCGCTACTACGACCAGGCTGCGCATGCGCAGAATGACGAAACCGGCCTAAACACCAGTCCAACCCTCATACGTCCCAATCGGCCCATTATGGGTCCATCTCGACCTCAAAACGTCCACTTCAATATCCTTTTCCTACTGCGCATGCGCCGAATTACATCAGTTCCACGTCACATCCATTCGGTTGGACGGTTGCCTGGGGACGCATGCTTCAAACTGATACCTCACACGACCCAATTGGCCAATTAGGGGTCCACCTAGACCCCAAAACGTCCACCCAGCGCTACTTGCCCAGTGCGGATGCGCACAGTCACTTTTTCAAAAAAATTCAACGCATAGCCTCGAGACCCCTCCAATCGTGTTCTACAGCTCGAGACGAAGAAAACAAGTTGCCACAATCCATACCGCAAATGTCCAGGAGTGGGTTTCCCACTGGGACCCACATTGTCCACTGCGCCAGTATGGACCTATCCACCCCAGTGAACTTTTCAAAAACATTCACCGCGTGGCTTCGAGAACCCCCCCCATCGCGTTCTGCAGCTCGAGACGAAGAAAACAAGATGCCACATCCCATACCGCAAATATCCAGGAGTGGGTTTCCCAGTGTGACCCGCATTGTCCACTGCGCCAGTGTGGACAAGGCCAGGCCTACCTGAACCTGAAAAAAAATCCACCGCTTGGCTTTGAGACCCCTCCCATCGTATTCTAAAGCTCGAGACGCAGAAAACAAGATGCCACGCCCCATAGTAAAATCCGAAAGAAAAAAAATGACCACCCGTATCACATACAGGCATTCTCCGTGTAGATTAACATTGGAAGTCACTGGGGTCTTATGTAGGGGGAGATCACTCTTGCTGGGCTGTCGCGTCACCGGAAGTGACATCACAGAAAGTTCTATGTAATGTTCTATGTAACCTGGACGTCACGTAACCGGATGTGACGTCATCTGTGACATCATCGTGACGTCACGCCACCGTCACGTCACGTCACGTCGCCATGGCAACGGACCATCATTTGGGACAACCATTTTTGCTAAGGAATTTGCTGTCTTCCTACTACTGCCGATGTATTGTATGCGGGGCAAGAGAGCCGTTATAATAATGCTGGCAATAAAAGCCGATGTTTTATATGTGGGGCTGAAGAGCCGTTATAATACTGATGACAATAAATGCCGATGTTTCATATGTGGGACAGAAGAGCCGTTATTATACTGCTGACAATAAAAGCCGGCGTTATATATGTGGGGCTGAAAAGCCGTTATAATACTGCTGGCAATGTTTGCGCATTTTGATCGCATTTTGCAAGACCTCGGGTGGTAGTAGCCCCATATCCTCTTCCAAGTGACCAGTACGTGGGGTGGTCTTCCATTCAAGGCGGTAACAGGTAACAGTGCTGTTTTTTTCTTTTACTGATGACGCCACATTAGTCTACCCATTCTGTACACTAGCGGCCTAGTAGGAGCAAAGGTAGTCCATCTTGACTCCAAAACATTCACTCCAATGCCTTTTTTCCACTATTCTCTATCTGCGCATGCGCAGCTGAACGGTATTTCCACTACCATCCAGTCGGACACTGCCCCACGACTACCCCAACGTGACACCCAATACGACCCATACAGTCCAATATTGGTCTATCTCGACCCAAGAAATGCCCCTTTCTCATTGCGCATGCGCATATTGAAGGTATTCATTCAAAACCCGTTCCTTCTCATTCACCAAACGCTATATAGACGATTTTCTCGCTGTGGATAATCGCTATATACTTGACACAGAGAAGGATATTTATCCACCTTCACTGGATTTGAAGGAAACTACATATAACCCTACAGGCACAACGTATTTAGACCTATATCTCTATAAAAATGAAGCGGGCCTTCTTCTCTCTCGTCGACTGTATGACAAAAGAGATGATTACAATTTCGACATCGTAAGCTATCCCTTTCTGGACAGTAATATTCCAGTGGGACCTGCATATGGCGTATACATATCACGCCTAGTAGCATTTGCTAGATCCTGTGTTAAATGTGACGATTTTAATCAACGTCACAAAACATTGTTGCAGAAACTTATAAAACAGGGTTACACCACCAAGCGCCTCCACTCAAAGTTTCTCAAATTTGGCGATGCATATATGCTGATAGCAAAATACGAGCGTAGCGTGCAAGATCTATGGCGTTACGTTTCGTAACTTGTGTCTAATTCCGCTTAACCCGGGGCTAGGGGCCGTATGAACCTATGTACTTCAAGATCCTCATGGTACTCATATGAACAGTCACAATCAAAGCGTGACTGAGATACATCATTCTTTAGATGAGGACTTTACAACGAATATTATGGATTAAGAATACTGATCAGCAATACAGATTTGATATTTTTGGAACATCATGATGTCTTGCCGGCATCATTGAAAACTGTTGACCGCTTCTCTCTTGCAGGAAACAAGCCTATGTTTATGTATACTATGATTGTCTTTTTGAATTTGGTGCTAATACTGTTATATGGAATATGGATTAGGGCTTTGGATTATGAACGCGGATATTCTCTAATGGACGACGGCTGAATTATGAATAACGGATCAGACGCTTGTAATTTCCACGACACACCCATAAAGTCGGACGCTACCCCACGTGTGTTTCACTAGGGACACCTCACGCGACCCATTTGGACCAGTATTGGTAGATATCTACCCCAAAACTTCCACTTTAATGCGCTTTTCTCAATCCGCCTTCGCCGATTGACGGTATTTCCATGACACACCTATCCAGTCGGCCTCTACTCTACGAGTGCTTCAAACTGATAACCACACGACCCATTTGTACAACGGATAGTCCACCGCGACCCAAAAGCATCAACCTGAAGCCTGCATATGAACTGCGCATGCGCAGTCAGAACTTTTCTTCAAATCACCCAATGGCCATGAGACCCCTATCAGCGTGACAGCGTGAAACAGAGAAAACAAGAATGTATATATATATATATATATTTATTACCCCACAAGCAAATTCGTATTCAATATCTGGATTGTGATTGGTTAAATGGTCGGGTCGTATAAACCCATGCACCCCGAGTGATGTCTTGCTACTCGGAGTATATAGAAAACAACTCACGGGCGATTGGAAATGACGCTCTCGCTTCGAAAGTTCAGCTGACCGTATCTCAATATTTATGGAATAACTTTCGCTCACTCGTCAAAATTTAATGGAATAAAGTCATACTGCATTATTTTCAGTGAAGTTCAGTGATCGACACATAACTCACCAAAAGGTGTCATTTGTTCCAAAAATAAAAGTCGATTTCCAAACGAATACAGATCGAATGGATTGTGTGTAGCGCGCCTTTCTCACAGTGCCGTAGCAAAATGCGGACAGTTTCGTAACCGAAATGGCCCGTTGGATTTGTCCGGTGTATCGTTGGTTATAACTGATAGATCTTTTTCAGTATTTTTACTATAGAATAAAAAGGCTTGAGGGGTAATAAATTCGTTATTCAGGTTTTCCCCCGGGTGTATGGAAAGGTACGACCCTCCCTGAAACTCATACACCCTTTCGCCTGACGCCTGAGGGTGTATGCGTTTCAGGGAGGGTCGTAACTTTCCATACACCCGGGGGAAAACCTGAATAACTAATAATATATAACCCTTACCACTCAAGACATTCCCGAAGCCCGGAGATTACCGGACATGGCGGAAGATTCCCGGACATACAACCAGCGTACATGTATTTGAAGACTCATGGACCTCGACATGAGACTACTTTCTGTCTGCGCAGGCTTATCCCCGGTACGGGAAGTGACCGCATCACCACCGGAAATGAACGCACCACCGCGAAGGAATACACCCCGGGGCCTTTGCCGGAACTATAGTGAACTTGACCTCTGTGACGTCACAAATATGCAATTTTTGTTATGTCAATTGGTATGAATTTAGCCTTTTGTTAATACTAGTGGCTTGAAAGTCACAGAATGTCATGACTTAATTCTTGCCGTTTCGGATATAGTGTACACATTTGGCAAAATATCCCCCTCCCTCCTCCACCGATGCGTGGTAGGTTAATAAAAGAAAAGGCCAGTGTACTTCAGCTTGCATATCGATGACTTTCGCAGAAGGAGCCGGTTATCATCCCGACCCTTTTTCATCGTCAACTCAACTCCCCGTCCCCCATCTCGGAGAAGGTGGTAACAGGTACATGACATTCCCCGATTGTCAGTTGCTAGTGGCGCTTTGGGCATGGGGTACCAGTTTCTCTGTTTCAGCCAATCAGATGGCAGAGTTGGAAGTCAGTAGCTATGGGGACTAAATGCGAAGGTGCCACCTAATTGGTTGATATTGGCTGAAGTGGACTGATTAAATGGTAGACCACGGCAGATGTTTTTGCACTATTTACAAATGCATTCACAATTAATCTCCTGTAATTCATTGAATTTCCATGCTTTTGGAAATGGCCCATATTATTTCAAAACCGCACCGGGTTAAGCTGTCGAAATGGGGGGTACCCGACCTCTGAGCGATATAGCAAAAAATTCGACATGCCCTATCCCACTTTTTTCATATTGTTCTGTGTCCCAAGCTTCAATGGATTTTAAAATGAGAATCAGTTGTATCCACGGGATTTAGGTAATTAGCTATTCAAATATAGGCTAATATGGCCGTTAATGGGAAATACAACTGGTTCCATAAGCTTTATCTTTGTTAGTAAGATATTTTTGTCGCTTAAAAGATCACAGTATTTTCGTTATTTTGGGATTACACTATTTTAGTATAGCACAGATTATAGTGCAGAAAAGATAGTGTAATCCCAGAATAAAGAAAATACTGTTATACGATCACTTTCTAAATGACAAAATATATCTTCCTATGTATTCAGCTATGGGAGCTGTGCCATTACGACCATCAGAGAGGTTCTGTATGTTCGCTTTCAAGACTTCCGGTCTACTACCTCCTATTTTTGCGGAAGGCTCGTTTGCCGAGTGGTTTACATGTAGATGGCCGATATATGTAGTGCTGGTGATTAGGTCCTTTACTCTGGGGGTCGCTGGTTCGAATCCCGCTCGGAACCCGACCAATTTTCTGCACTAGAATCTGTACTATACCAAGTGACTATACTAAGACATTGTATATATCCATACAATGGAGAGCTTTCAGACTTCATCTTTATTCGCTGCCGATGCGGACTGACTTAGAGCGGCGCATTCTATTGGCTGATAATCCCAACAGTCTGATTGGTTATCATATTGAGGGGTGATCACCCTGTAGACCAGGATCGTTCATTCTCTGCTCTGAGTCCCTGGCTGTTTATTCGGACTGGATGTCGGCCGATAAATGCGGAGAATGAATATTGACAGAATATTGAATTCGGCCGGCAACCGATCTATGGTTCATGTCAGATTCCCCATACTTTGAAGAGAGGAGGTCTAGGGAGGGCTTGTTTTGAGGGAATTTAAACGTAAATGCACGAGATATTCTGCTGAAGCCCACAAACAGTCCTATACAACAGAGGTAGTGCCCAGTACCAACTGACTGTGACGTCCCAGTAGTAGAAAAAACGCGGAGTCGATTGGATGCTCACTTGTGATTAGGTGCCTACCTACATACTTATGCGCTAGCGCCGAGGGGTGCGCATATGGGTGGGGGGGGAGGGGGTGATTGAACTCTCGCTAAGTACAGGTCTTGACGGCTGTAAGTCATGTGGTGAGCTCATGCGCAGTCTTGGAGTAGTAGAGATAGGCCATTTTCGATGTGGATATGTGGGCGGATGGTTCCTTGGTCTCTTCTTATCTATGTATATTATTCTGGTGCAGCATCGTATCCTTAAGTGGTAAATGTGCGTCCGCACTCAAGGCAACAGTAACCCATGTTGACTATTGCACGTCGACCGTACTCGTCTTTCGGTTAGGGTTGATTTTATGGAGATAACATGGTAACGCCCGTCAACAGGAGAGAGAGAGAGAGGGAGAGGGAGAGAGAGAGAGAGAGAGAGAGAGAGAATGCTGGGTTTAGATGCTGGGTTTAGATGCTCACTTGTTTGACACTAATTCATCATAACTCAGTGGCGTCCGTTGCCTTTAATAGCGCCCATCTTGACGCCTTAACTCTCGCAAGTAGTAGTGTCTACTGATTACGAGTCCCATTGACCTCATTTCCACCTCATTTGTGGCGGTCAGGTGGCGGTCACGTGATCAAGGCATGTCTAGATGGTGGTGGTGGTCAAAATGGCGGCTGATGTGGGTGTGGGTTCAAAATGGCGGCTGATGTGGGTGTGGGTTCAAAATGGCGGCTGATGTGGGTGTGGGTTCAAAATGGCGGCTGATGTGGGTGTGGGTTCAAAATGGCGGCTGATGTGGGTGTGGGTTCAAAATGGCGGCTGATGTGGGTGTGGGTTCAAAATGGCGGCTGATGTGGGTGTGGGTTCAAAATGGCGGCTGATGTGGGTGTGGGTTCAAAATGGCGGCTGATGTGGGTGTGGGTTCAAAATGGCGGCTGATGTGGGTGTGGGTTCAAAATGGCGGCTGATGTGGGTGTGGGTTCAAAATGGCGGCTGATGTGGGAGTGGGACCAAGATGGCGGCTTCCAATGTTAATGTATACGGGCAATACCTAAATAGACGTTTTGGAGCTAGGGGAGCCAATATTGGTCCGATGGAGTTGTATGAGGTATCAAAGTGAAGCCCAGGTGAAGGGGTATTTGATGGCTGGGTGGGTGCATGTAAAATTTTTCCTGAAAAAAAATAATACGGAACACGGACTTTATCGAAAAGCTGGGAAAATGCCTATATGGGGTATGGGGAGTATATAGGTCGCCGGGCTTAACGGGGCTTGCCTATCAATAGAGTTATCTCCCCCTAGTTCCAGGGTGGGTGTATGTAAAAATTTTCCTGAAAAAATACGGAGCACGGACTTTATAGAGTTATCTCCCCCTAGTTCCAGGGTGGGTGTATGTAAAATTTTTCCTGAAAAAATACGGAATACGGACTTTATCCTAAATTACGGGAAAATGCCTATATGGGGTATGGGAGGTATAGGACCATCCTGGGAAACCTACTTCTCGACATTTGCGGTATAGGTTGTGGGGTCGCGTTTTCTTAGTCTCGTCATTTAGAACATGATTAGTGCAGCCGATAGGTGAATGATACAAAAGTACTGTGCATTTCATGATAAAAGCATGAAACTTGGCATGTTGCTAGACTAAGACTATACGAACAAAATTAGATATAGGGCCATCACAGATTTGTCCTATGTAGGTCATCGCGTCCATTTTTCAAAATGGCGGCCATGATGTGCAGCTTTGACGTATTTCACGAACAAAAACTCCTGGTTAGGAACGTTTTTAAATGAACTGTTCCGTTTAATCACAAACTATGCCTTTAATAGTTCATTGAAACATTCTGTCGGCGAAGAATTGTGGGTAAATCCAAAATGGCGGATCTTATAATGTAACGTTGTCTTTTATACAATCAGCTTATCCCATAGAAATGTGATGTTATCCGCATCTGAAGACTGAGAGATAACATAATGCGTAGCCTCAGTATGCACTTCATAATCGTATGTAAATTTTAGATACCGTCTTTCATCTGTTCATGCGAACTATTTTTCCCTTTTAACAGTCAATGGTAATTTTTTGAGACACCCTGTGGATCTGTTAAAGTTCGGTCATGATTATAGCTCCTAGGCCCAAACATATAATTTGACTAGTTCTTGGTTCTCTACATGAATAGGAATAAAATGAAGGTGGTAAATATTGTTCTGTCGATAGAATAGCACAATAGGACTATTCAACCGTCAGCAAATACGACCATAGTTACACGAAAGGGGTTGATGGGCGTCACTGCATTTCGATGAATTAGTGTCGATTCCATGAAATATCTAGACACGTCAGAGCTTCTGAGCTATTCCCCAGGGCGTTGAAGCGTTAAGCTAGGCGTTGGTGGGCTTTGATGTCCATCAAACAAGCGTATCGCATAAAACGTGTGCAATCGATGTTTCACCGTCAGCATGGGTTATATTTGCTCTGAGTTCAAACGCACGTTCAGCAGACACGATATGATGCAACACCAAAGGAATATACATAGGTATGAAGACACCGAGGCGCAAGAAGCCGATGCAGATACTGAGATTATACCAGCTGACTCCTGAGAGTTCGGCGTCTGATACCGATGCAGAGACTGCTGCAGGGAAGTGCGACTGAGGAAGAACCTACCTTTTAGGATCGTATTGTACATGAAGCTATTAATATTTATGCTGAGGCGATCGAGGACGCCGGAGAGGATAACTCAAAACAGGCGTACGTCCAAATGCGACCCTGCATCAGGAAAACAGTCATGGCGATCTTTGAACAGTATAGCCTGCTAACCCTTGAAATGAAAGCTCATCACATGCACAGGTTCACCATGAAGACCAAGCGCCACTTGAAAGAGGATATGGAGCTACCACGCACAGGGGCCCTGCAAAAGCGATCAAAATGCGCAAACAGCTGTTCCAGGGCATGTTGCCGTTACAGTATTCTGGCCTGCCCGACGACGATTAGAACAAATGGATCAGAGCGATCATGGACGAAGGTTAACGCAACATCAAATGGCGGCTCCTGATTGGACAAGAGCAGCCGAGAATACACCTCACGGACAAGAACGAATATGACAAACGCAATACCAAATGGCGGCGTATGACTGGACAAGAGCATACTTGAATTGTCAAATTAGCCGGCATGGTAATGGATCGAAATGGTTCACGAATTTCAACGACAACGGTCAATAAAGTTAAGAATATGGAAAAAAGTAAAGGTATTTTTGATAACTCACGCGAATTTGTGATATGCCGGCTTCCGTAGTAGTCTGGATAAAGGAGATATCGGTATTCTCCCTACCTTCAGCTCTGAGCTCCCAAGCCTACTATCCCCGAGTTCAGAGCTCCCAAGCGTCCTATCCCCCAGCTCAGAGCTCGGGCATATAAACACGACATACATCGGTGAACCTTCATTATACGACGGGTGTCACGCATGTCACTTATATTCGAAACTGTTGTCCAGCCTGTTTAATCTGCGTAGACATTTGCTTTCTATGCATACGCATCGGGATGTACGTCAACCCAAGCAAACGAGTCCAGATAACGTACACCTATGTCTCAAACAAGAGTATTAGTCCATCCATATACGATGACGGTGAGCGGTCCGTCCTTGTGTGGAATAACGTCCTAGTTGTTACAGGAAGGCCCAGTAACCCCAACTCCGACACGCGTTGTATGGTGTTATAGCCAATGACAGAGCGCGTACGAGAATACGTGATTAAACAACGTGAGCTTTGTTCGAGAATTCCTCGCGATATAGACGAACCGTATTGCTTCGATTCTTCCCAGACCAAGATCATCGTACTCAGTAAACCGATAATCATGGTCGAATACAAATCGAAAATCATGGATCTATTCACCAAACTGTCACGCTCTCTACGTCATCCATTTCATCTATTTGATCTATTTGTTCCTTCAAGGTAAAGCATCCCTATCGACAGATATCAAATCAGGTGTAGGAGAAACGGTGGTTCCAGATATGAGTGTGCGCTGCTATGATTTCATCCAACCAGACAATGACATCTGAAATGCGCCACTCGGATATCAGAGTCCGCCCTAGGTAAATCATAGGCGACCGAGCACTGGTCTTTGATGATCACTTGGATATCATAGTCCGCTTTGGGTAAAGTATAGGCAATCGGACACTGGTCTCTGGGGATCACCGTTTCTTTCACACCGGTCTTCGAACAGGGAGACGAATTCACCCCAGAATGTGGACTCTTTCATTCAAACCTTTCACCGAGCTGTGAGTCGCCCTACGGGTATCTGTTCGTCGATTTAAAACCCCATCCCCGACGCACGAATACTAATGACAAACCTATTACATGGGGATCGAAATCAGAGACATTAACCGGTGTACTGAGAGCCCACAGCAACCCAATTATGGACTCGAGTACCTCTTGCCATCATATCAACAGATTGAAAATGTCCCTTGGATTCCAGAGACAACGATCATGCGATATCCATCCGAAACATAAGAACACTTTCACGAGCCAGACAGCTACCGTTTTTCGTAAAAACTTCGATAAGTCACCAAGCCCCGTGCTCCATACCAACGCATGAACCTGGTCCCCAGGAGACGGCTCGAACTCGATAAGGGGAAGGAGCGCTCGTAGGACTGGTGACATGGTCGACGAAATGACGTGTGATGAATGTTCCACACCGTCCCTGACCCTCGTATTCATAGTGCATTGGTTCGTCCGGTTGCGTATGCAGAGCCCTATGGCATCGCTCCATATTACCCTAGGGCGGAAGCCCGAGTTGAGGCCACTCATTTGGGGGAATCCCCATGTCTCTAGCCCCATTGGTTCTCCGTACAGGGTTTTACTTCCAGTTGCGCATGCGCAACCCTATGCCCTTTCCCGCATTACACTAGGGCGGAAGCCTGGGTCCAGGCAACTCATTTAGTGAAATTCCTATGTCTCTAACCTCATTGGTTCCCTGTACAAGACTGCATTTTCGGTTGCGCATTTGCAGCTCTATGCACTCACAATACACTACCATGCGGCGGAGGCGTGGGTCAAGGCGACTCATTTGGTAAAATCGCCACGTCTCTAGCCTCATTAGTTCTCTGTACAGGGCTACATTTCCTGTTGTGCATGTGCAGCATATGCCCTCACAATACACTACCCTAGGGCGGAAGCCTGGGTCCAGTCGACTTATTTCGTGACGTTCCCCTGTCTCTAATGCATTCGCTCAAATGGTTGCCAATGAATAATGGAGGCGGCCATTTTGCAAAATGGCCGCCATGACCTACATAGGCCAAATTTGACATAACCCTATATTCAGATTTACTTGTATAGATATGTTCTACCTTTGTGCCAAGTTTCATGCTTTTATCATCAACTGCACAATGCTTTCACCATAGCCAATGAATAATGGAGGCGGCCATCTTGCAAAATGGCCGCCATGACCTACATAGGCCAAATTTGAGATGACCCTATATCCAGATTTAATTGTATAGATATGGTCTACATTTGTGCCAAGTTTCATGTTTTTATCGTCAAGTGCACAGTGCTTTCACCGTTGCCAATGAATAATGGAGGCGGTCATTTTGCAAAATGGCCGCCATGACCTATATAGGCCAAATTTGAGATGGCCCTATATCCTTATTTAATTGTATAGATATGGTCTACCTTTGTGCCAAGTTTCATGCTTTTATCATCAAGTGCACAATACTTTCACCTATCGGCTGTACTAGATAGGAAGTGTCCCGGCTCGAATCGGTGAAATTTTTGAAAAAGTACGATATAGCCCCATATAGTCCCATACTGGGGTATAGGATCAATGTTTGTCCCCCTGGGAAACGTACTTCTATACATTTGCGGTAGGGTTGTGGGGTCTCGTTTTACTCGTCTCGTCATTTAGAACACGATAGGAAGTGCGAGGAAGTGCGAATCGGTGAAATTTTTGAAAAAGTACGATATAGCCCCATATAGACATATATATATAAATATATATTCCCATACTGGGGTATAGGTTCAATGTTTATCCTACTGGGAAACCGACTTCTATACATTTGCGGTAGGGTTGTGGGGTCTCGTTTTTCACGTCTCGTCATGTAGAACATGATAGGAGGTGTTGCGGAGCGAATCGGTGAAATTTTTGAAAAAAGTCACCAAGGCCTGGGTAGGCTGCATGGCTATGGGTGTATAGGGCCATACGGGGTGGACATGTTGGAGTCTAGGTGAGTCCCTAATGATCCTATGAGGTCGTAGGAGGTCTTATTTGGAAGCTCTCGTGGAGGAGCACTTGACTACACTAATGGTTCGTCCGTGTTCAATAGTCTGCGCATGCGCAGACTGGCCCGTAGTAGAGAAAGTAGGCATTTTGGGGGGTATGTGGGTGTGTGTTTGGGTTAGACATGGGCTATTCACGGTTCGAATGGGTCGTGTGAGGTATCAATGTGAAGCTTGTGTGGGGTAGAGTCAGAATGGCGTGTTTTTAAATGCATGACGCGTCAATATGCGCATGCGCAGTCTGGCCGTAGTAGAGAAATCAGGTATTTTGGGGGGTATGTGGGTGTGTGTTTGGGGTAGAGATGGACCGCTATGGGTCCGAATGGGTCGTGGAAGCTGTCAAAGCGAAGCTTGTGTGGGTTAGAGTCAGAATGGTGTGTTTTAAAGTGCAAGTCGTGTTAATCTGCGCATGCGCAGTTGGTTGTAATAAGTAAAGTGGCCATTTTGGGGCAGTACATGAAGGTATTTGGGTCGACATGGGTTATTCACGGTTTGAATGCGTCCTGGAAGGTATTATCTTGTAGCCCTCGCACGTATGCTCAAGATGGCGGCACATCCGGTGTCGAAAACTGGCCATTTCTTCGGGATGTGGTCACCTAGTGTCGAAAACTGGACCCTGTATGGGTCCCGCTAGCGCCTTGACGCCATGATATAGACCGGAGAGAGAAAACAACAACAACAAGGATGACACATCAGGGAACAACAACAACAACAAGTTTTTTTTTCATATAGTTTATTTTCCCCTCCATCATAACATACCCACGCTGGGGGAGCCGCGTTGGGTATGTTTACAATTCAAGAAAGACTCTTGTCCAATCAGAGACCGCCATTTGCATCTGTCCTGTTCGTTCCTGTCCGTTAGATGTATTCTTGTCCAATCAGAAGTCGCCATTTCAGAGAGTTCCTTCTTCGGTCATGTTCATTCTGAACCGTTTATTCTAATCATCGTCGGACAGGCCTGGATATTCTTCGGGCAGCATGTCCTGAAACAGTTGTTTGCGCATTCTGATCGCATTTTGCAGGGCCTCTGTGGGTGGTAAACCCATATCCTCTTCCAAGTGACGCTTGGTCTTCATGATGGACCTGTGCGTGGGGTCCCCTTTCATTTCAAGCGGTAGTAAGGTATACTGTTCATAGATCGCCATGGCTGTTTTCCTGATGCGGGGGGCGCATTTGGGTGTACGTCTGTTGTAAATTATCCTCTCCAGTGTCCTCGATCGCTTCAGCGTGAGTATTGATAGCTGCTGTCACAATACGATCCCAGAAGGTAGGTTCTGCCTCACTTTCCTGGGATGAAGGCTGATTCTCTGAGGTCAAGCTCTCCATATCAGTAGATAGACTGTCAGCCATCTTGGATTCGGTATCAGTCGATGCACTCTCATCAATCTCTGTATCGGTATCTGCCTCAACGGGCTCCTCGGCGTCTTCAGTCCCATGTATATTTTTCTGGTGTCGCATCATATCGTAATGTCTGGTGAACGTGCGTTCACACTCAGAACAAGTATAAGCCATGTTGACGGTTGAACGACGACTGTGCGTGTTTTGGGAATACGCTCGCTTTTATAGACAGTAACGCCCATCAACGCTTAGCTCAACGCTTAGCTCAACGCTTCAACGCCCTGGTGAATTAGCTCAGAAGCTCTGATTTCATGGAATTGACACCAATTCATCGAAATGCAGTGACGCCCGTCAACGCCCGTCGTTACGCCTTAACGCTCGTCTCAACGCTTTAACACACTTTCTTAATGCTTTAACGTTGTTTAATGATACGTTCGAACAAATGTTTCTTTTGTGCTATTGCTCTGACATACGCCGCTTTCCAGTTCATGCCCGAGCTTTTCAACATCGACGCTGTTCTTTCAATTTCCATATGGACTGGATCCTTATCCAACAATTTCATATGGGTCAGTAAGTCGACATACTGCTGACGTAAAGCCCGTCGTAGTCTGGGTGCCGATCTGTTATGGGCTAAAACTGCAGCTTCCTCTTTCGAATACCCTTTGCGTTGAAACTTGTTTCCTGTGGCCTCCAAAATCTCGCCCATCTCGGCGTCCATACTTTCTTTGAACAAATCCTTCCATAGCCTCGAGTTCGCATTATGTTCTTCAACCTCGGGTTGGGCCTTCACGGTTGGGTGATATTCCGGGACTGATGGTATGAAGCGGACCCCCTGTATGGGGGTGGGCTGCTGCTGCTGCTCTGCCAGGAGTGGACTCGGCGGATGGTGTAGGGGTATATGCCGTTGTGGTGATTCCTCGCCGGGTAACAGGTGGGTAGTCAGCCGACGATCTTCGGGGCTATGGGCTTTTAAATCTACGAACAGGTAGCCGTACGGACGAATTGTCGCTTCTTGAAACGCCCGCATAAAATGGTCAATGTTCTGAGGATAAATTCGACTACCAAACACACGGATTTGAGCTCTGTCGATGGGGTTGGAGAACAACACAAAGTATTGGCAGTTCAAGGCAATATCTCTGGACGCCTTCCCTTGAGGAAAGAGATTCTGAGTCAAATAGATGATGGACAGATTGCGATGATGGGACCCTTTGGTGAATAGGTCGGCGATTTTTGAATTGTCCTTGGCCGCACTCATCAGATCATCGAGCACTACCACGTTGGTCTGCTCGGAATCGAAGTAATAGGGTTCGTCTATGTCGTGAGGAATTCCTGGGACAAAGCTCACATTCTGTAACCTTGTAGTTTCGTAGACGGGCTGCCATTGGCTATAACATCAAACAACACGTGTCGGAGCTGGGGTTGCCACACCTCCCTCTAAGAACTTCATCACCCAGGATGTCTTTCCACACCCTGTAGGGCCGCTCACCGTCATCGTATAGGGATGCTCTATTGCTCTTGTTGGACCTATAGCGGGACTCGGCTGTATCTCTTGGTTGTGTTTGCGTTGAATGTGCCTGAGCATACTATCGCGACGAGAGAATGCTCTCTCACAGAACGTACACGTACACGACATGTTCATCAGTCGACCAATACATATGGACTGATGATGGACACATGTTCATTTCTATATTTAAAGACTCTACCACCACCACCGCACACCACCAACACCACCACCAACGCTACCAACGCCACCATCAACGCCACCAACGCCACCACCAACGCCACCAACGCCACCACCGGGCGTCAACGCCTGGTGGTGGTGGTGGCCGGAACTGACCTTTGACCCCGGCGCGCAAAGGTTTCCACCGCACGGTGGAAACCTTTACACCGCGCGCGCCGGGGTCAAAGGTCAGTTCCAGCCACCACCACAACCACCACCACCACCACCACCACCACCACCACCACCGGGCTTTGACGCCCGGTGGTGGCGTTGGTGGCGTTGGTGGCGTTGGTGGTGGCGTTGATGGTGGCGTTGGTGGCGTTGTTGTTGGTGTTGGTGGTGTGCGGTGGTGGTGTTGGTGGAGTCGGTGGTGGTGTGTGTGGTGGTGGTAGAGTCTTTAAATATAGAAATGAACATGTGTCCATCATCAGTCCATATGTATTGGTCGACTGATGAACATGTCGTGTACGTGTACGTTCTGTGAGAGAGCATTCTCTCGTCGCGATAGTATGCTCAGGCACATTCAACGCAAACACAACCAAGAGATACAGCCGAGTCCCGCTATAGGTCCAACAAGAGCAATAGAGCATCCCTATACGATGACGGTGAGCGGCCCTACAGGGTGTGGAAAGACATCCTGGGTGATGAAGTTCTTAGAGGGAGGTGTGGCAACCCCAGCTCCGACACGTGTTGTTTTGTGTTATAGCCAATGGCAGCCCGCCTACGAAACTACAAGGTTACAGAATGTGAGCTTTGTCCCAGGAATTCCTCACGACGTAGACGAACCCTATTACTTCGATTCCGAGCAGACCAACGTGGTAGTGCTCGATGATCTGATGAGTGCGGCCAAGGACAATTCGAAAATCGCCGACCTATTCACCAAAGTGTCCCATCATCGAAATCTGTCCGTCATCTATTTGACTCAGAATCTCTTTCCTCAAGGGAAGGCGTCCAGAGATATTGCCTTGAACTGCCAACACTTTGTGTTGTTCTCCAATCCCATTGACAGAGCACAAATCCGTGTGTTTGGTAGTCGAATTTATCCTCAGAACATTGACCATTTTATGCGGGCGTTTCAAGAAGCGACAATTCGTCCGTACGGCTACCTGTTCGTAGATTTAAAAGCCCATACCCCGAAGATCGTCGGCTGACCACCCACCTGTTACCCGGCGAGGAATCACCACAACGGCATATACCCCTACACCATCCGCCGAGTCCACTCCTGGCAGAGCAGCAGCAGCAGCCCACCCCCATACAGGGGTCCGCTTCATACCATCAGTCCCGGAATATCACCCAACCGTGAAGGCCCAACCCGAGGTTGAAGAACATAATGTGAACTCGAGGCTATGGAAGGATTTGTTCAAAGAAAGTATGGACGCCGAGATGGGCGAGATTTTGGAGGCCACAGG
>JAVTVY010043582.1:0-21009 GCA_036873755.1 Hanleya hanleyi | reverse complement strand
CTTTGAGCCAGGCAAAGGTGGTCGTTTATATGGTCACAGTAGCACTGCACATGGAAATAATCCATCGCCAGTGTGGCTTAACGTTTCAGAGGCCGTCCACAATGTCCTTAATTAATAAGATTTACAATAATTTGTTTTATGTCCATACTTTTTTGACGGGTTTGTATAGTAAAATTAACTTTGAGCCAGCCAAATGTGGTCGCTTGTATGTTCACAGTAGCTCTGCACTTCGAACTAATCCATCCCCAGGGTGGCCCAACGTTTCAGGGGCCGTCCACAATGTCCTTAATTAATAAGCTTTAAAATATTTTTTTACCTCAGTCATATTTAGACGGGTTTGTATAGTAAAATTAACATTGAGCCAGGCAAAGGTGGTCGTTTGTATGTTCATAGTAGCACTGCACTTCGAACTAATCCATCCCCAGGGTGGCTCAACGTTTCAGGGGCCGTCCACAATGTCCTTAGTTAATAAGCTTTAAAATATTTTGTTTTACCTCAGTCAGTTTTAGACGGGTTTGTACGGTAAAATTAAGTTTGAGCCAGGCAAAGGTGGTCGTTTATATGTTCACAGTAGCACTGCACTTCGAACTAATCCATCCCCAGGGTGGCTTAACGTTTCAGAGGCCGTCCACAATGTCCTTAATTAATAAGCTTTACAATAATTTGTTTTATGTCCATAATTTTTTGACGGGTTTGTATAGTAAAATTAACTTTGAGCCAGGCAAATGTGGTCGTTTATATGTTCACAGTAGCTCTGCACTTCGAACTAATCCATTCCCAGGGTGGCTCAACGTTTCAGGGGCCGTCCACAATGTCCTTAATTAATAAGCTTTAAAATATTTTTTTACCTCAGTCATATTTAGACGGGTTTGTATAGTAAAATTAACATTGAGCCAGCCAAAGGTGGTCGTTTGTATGTTCATAGTAGCACTGCACTTCGAACTAATCCATACCCAGCGTAGTTCAACGTTTGAGGGGCCGTCCACAATGTCCTTAATTAATAAGCTTTAAAACATTTTGATTTATCTCCATCATTTTTAGACGGGGATTGTATAGTAAAATTAACTTTGAGCCAGGCAAAGGTGGCCGTTTATATGTTCACAGTAGCCCTGCACTTCGAAATAATCCATCCCTAGGGTGGCTCAACCTTTCAGGGGCCGTCCACAAATGTCCTTAATAAGCTTTAAAATATTTTGCTTTGCCTCAGTCATTTTTAGACGGGTTTGTATAGTAAAATTAACTTTGAGCCAGGCAAAGGTGGTCGTTTATATGTTCACAGTAGCACAGCACTTCGAAATAATGCATCATCAGGGTGGCTCAACGTTTCAGGGTCGTTCACAATGTCCATAATTAATAAGCTTTAAAATATTTTGTTTTAAATCAGTCATTTTTAGACGGGTTTCTATAGTAAAATTAACTTTGAGCCATGCAAAGGTGGTCGCTTATATGCTCACAGTAGCACCGCACTTCGAACTAATCCATTCCCAGGGTGGCTCAACGTTTCAGCGGCCGTCCACAATGTTCTTAATTGATAAGCTTTAAAATATTTTGTTTTGCCTCCATCACTTTTAGACGGGTTTGGATAGTAAAATTAACTTTGATCCAGGCAAAGATGGTCGTTTATATGTTGACTTTAGCACTGTACGTCGAACTAATGCATCCCCAATGTGGCTCAACGTTTCAGGGGCCGTCCACAATGTCCTTAATTAATAAGCTTTAAAATATTTTGTTTTACCTCAGTCATTTTTAGACGGGTTTGTATAGTAAATTAACTTTGAGCCAGGCAAAGGTGGTCGTTTATATGTTCACTTTAGCACTGTATTTCGAACTAATGCATCCCCAGGGCGGCGCAACGTTTCAGGGGCTGTCCACAATGTCCTTGATAAGCTTTAAAATATTTTGTTATAGCTCCATCATTTTTAGACGGGTTTGTGTAGTAAAATTAACTTTGAGCCAGGCAAAGGTGGTCGCTTATATGTTCACAGTAGCACTGCACTTCAAACTAATCCATCTCTAGGGTGGCTCAACGTTTCAGGGGCCGCCCACAATGTTCTTAATTAATAAGCTATACAATATTTTGTCTTATCTCCATCATTTTTAGACGGGTTTGTATAGTAAAATTGACTTTGAGCCAGGCTAAGGTGGTCGTTTGTATGTTCACAGTAGCACTGCACTTCGAACTAATCCATTCCCAAGGTGGCACAACGTTTCAGGGGCCGTCCATAATGTCCTTAACTAATAAGCTTTAAAATATTTTGTTTTACCTCAGTCATTTTTAGACGGGTTTGTTCAGTAAAACTAACTTTGAGCCAGGCAAAGGTGGTCGTTTATATGTTCGCATTAGCACTGCACTTCGAACTAATCCATACCCAGCGTGGCTCAACGTTTCAGGGGCCGTCCACAATGTCCTTAATTAATAAGCTTTAAAACATTTTGTTTTATCTCCATCATTTTTAGACGGGGATTGTATAGTAAAATTAACTTTGAGCCAGGCAAAGTTGGCCGTTTATATGTTCACAGTAGCCCTGCACTTCGAAATAATCCATCCCTAGCGTGGCTCAACCTTTCAGGGGCCGTCCATAAATGTCCTAATAAGCTTTAAAATATTTTGCTTTGCCTCAGTCATTTTTAGACGGGTTTGTATAGTAAAATTAACTTTGAGCCAGGCAAAGGTGGTCGTTTATAGGTTCACAGTAGCACAGCACTTCGAAATAATGCATCTCCAGGGTGGCTCAACGTTCAGGGTCGTTCACAATGTCCATAATTAATAAGCTTTAAAATATTTTGTTTTAAATCAGTCATTTTTAGACGGGTTTCTATAGTAAAATTAACTTTGAGCCAGGCAAAGGTGGTCGCTTATATGTTCACAGTAGCACCGCACTTCGAACTAATCCATTCCCAGGGTGGCTCAACGTTTCAGGGGCCGTCCACAATGTTCTTAATTGATAAGCTTTAAAATATTTTGTTTTGGCTCCATCACTTTTAGACGGGTTTGGATAGTAAAATTAAATTTGATCCAGGCAAAGATGGTCGTTTATATGTTGACTTTAGCACTGTACGTCGAACTAATGCATCCCCAATGTGGTTCAACGTTTCAGGGGCCGTCCACAATGTCCTTAATTAATAAGCTTTAAAATATTTTGTTTTACCTCAGTCATTTTTAGACGGGTTTGTATAGTAAATTAACTTTGAGCCAGGCAAAGGTGGTCGTTTATATGTTCACTTTAGCACTGTTTTTCGAACTAATGACCTCAGGGCGGCGCAACGTTTCAGGGCTGTCCACAATGTCCTTGATAAGCTTTAAATATTTTGTTATAGCTCCATCATTTTTAGACGGGTTTGTGTAGTAAAATTAACTTTGAGCCAGGCAAAGGTGGTCGCTTATATGTTCACAGTAGCACTGCACTTCAAACTAATCCATCTCTGTGGGTAAACAACGCTCAGGGGCCGCCCACAATGTTCTTAATTACTGTTATACAATATTTTGTCTTATCTCCATCATTTTTAGACGGGTTTGTATAGTAAAATTGACTTTGAGCCAGGCTATGGTCGTTTGTGTTCACAGTAGACTGCACTTCGAACTAATCCATTCCCAAGGTGGCACAACGTTTCAGGGGCCGTCCATAATGTCCTTAACTAATAAATAAGCTTTTAAAATATTTTGTTTTACCTCAGTCATTTTTAGACGGGTTTGTTCAGTAAAACTAACTTTGAGCCAGGCAAAGGTGGTCGTTTATATGTTCGCATTAGCACTGCACTTCGAACTAATCCATACCCAGCGTGGCTCAACGTTTCAGGGGCCGTCCACAATGTCCTTAATTAATAAGCTTTAAAACATTTTGTTTTATCTCCATCATTTTTAGACGGGGATTGTATAGTAAAATTAACTTTGAGCCAGGCAAAGTTGGCCGTTTATATGTTCACAGTAGCCCTGCACTTCGAAATAATCCATCCCTAGCGTGGCTCAACCTTTCAGGGGCCGTCCATAAATGTCCTAATAAGCTTTAAAATATTTTGCTTTGCCTCAGTCATTTTTAGACGGGTTTGTATAGTAAAATTAACTTTGAGCCAGGCAAAGGTGGTCGTTTATAGGTTCACAGTAGCACAGCACTTCGAAATAATGCATCTCCAGGGTGGCTCAACGTTCAGGGTCGTTCACAATGTCCATAATTAATAAGCTTTAAAATATTTTGTTTTAAATCAGTCATTTTTAGACGGGTTTCTATAGTAAAATTAACTTTGAGCCAGGCAAAGGTGGTCGCTTATATGTTCACAGTAGCACCGCACTTCGAACTAATCCATTCCCAGGGTGGCTCAACGTTTCAGGGGCCGTCCACAATGTTCTTAATTGATAAGCTTTAAAATATTTTGTTTTGCCTCCATCACTTTTAGACGGGTTTGGATAGTAAAATTAACTTTGATCCAGGCAAAGATGGTCGTTTATATGTTGACTTTAGCACTGTACGTCGAACTAATGCATCCCCAAGGTGGCTCAACGTTTCAGGGGCCGTCCACAATGTCCTTAATTAATAAGCTTTAAAATATTTTGTTTTACCTCAGTCATTTTTAGACGGGTTTGTATAGTAAATTAACTTTGAGCCAGGCAAAGGTGGTCGTTTATATGTTCACTTTAGCACTGTATTTCGAACTAATGCATCCCCAAGGTGGCGCAACGTTTCAGGGGCCGTCCACAATGTCCTTGATAAGCTTTAAAATATTTTGTTTTAGCTCCATCATTTTTAGACGGGTTTGTGTAGTAAAATTAACTTTGAGCCAGGCAAAGGTGGTCGCTGATATGTTCACAGTGGCACTGCACTTCAAACTAATCCATCTCCAGGGTGGCTCAACGTTTCAGGGGCCGCCCACAATGTTCTTAATTAATAAGCTATAAAATATTTTGTCTTATCTCCATCATTTTTAAACGGGTTTGTATAGTAAAATTGACTTTGAGCCAGACAAAGGTGGTCGTTTGTATGTTCACAGTAGCACTGCACTTCGAACTAATCCGTTCCCAAGGTGGCACAACGTTTCAGGGGCCTTCCATAATGTCCTTAACTAATAAGCTTTAAAATATTTTGTTTTACCTCAGTCATTTTTAGACGGGTTTGTTCAGTAAAACTAACTTTGAGCCAGGCAAAGGTGGTCGTTTATATGTTCGCATTAGCACTGTACAACGAACTAATCCATCCCCAGGGTGGCTCAACGTTTCAGAGGCCGTCCACAATGTCCTTAATTAATAAGCATTAACATATTTTGTTTTATCTCCATCATTTTTAGACTGGTTTGTATAGTAAAATTAACTTTGAGCCAAGCAAAGGTGGTCGTTTATATGTTCACAGTAGCACTGCACTTCGAACTAATCCATACCCAGCAGGGCTCAACGTTTCAGGGGCCGTCCACAATGTCCTTAATTAATAAGCTCTAAAATATTTTGTTTTATCTCCATCATTTTTAGACGGGGATTGTTTAGTAAAATTAACTTTGAGCCAAGCAAAGGTGGGCGTTTGTATGTTCACAGTAGCCCTGCACCTCGAAATAATCCATCGCTAGGGTGGCTCAACCTTCAGGGGCCGTCCACAAATGTCCTTAATTAATAAGCTTTAAAATATTTTGCTTTGCCTCAGTCATTTTTAGACGGGTTTGTATAGTAAAATTAACATTGAGCCAGGCAAACGTGGTCGTTTATATGTTCACAGTAGCACTCCACTTCGAATTAATCTCTCCCCAGGGTGGCTGAACGTTTCAGGGGCCGTCTACAATGTTCTTAATTGATAAGCTTTAAAATATTTAGTTTTGCTTCCATCACTTTTAGACGGGTTTGTATAGTAAAATTAACTTTGAGCCAGGCAAAGGTGGTCGTTTGTATGTTCACAGTAGCACTGCACTTCGAACTAATCCATTCCCATGGTGGCTCACGTTTCAGGGGCCGGCCACAATGTCCTTAACTAATAAGCTATAAAATATTTTGTTTTACCTCAGTCATTTTTAGACGGGTTTGTATAGTAAATTAACTTTGAGCCAGGCAAAGGTGGTCTTTTCGTATGTTCACTTTAGCACTGCTCTTCGAACTAATGCATACCCAGTGTGGCTCAACGTTTTAGGGGCCGTCCACAATGCCCTTAACTAATAAGCTTTAAAATATTTTGTTTTACCTCAGTCATTTTTAGACGGGTTTGTATAGTAAATTAACTTTGAGCCAGGCCAAGGTGGTCGTTTATATGTTCACTTTAGCACTGTACTTCGAACTAATGCATCCCCAGGGTGGCTCAACGTTTCAGGGGCCGTCCACAATGTCCTTAATTAATAAGCTTAAAAATATTTTGTTTTATCTCCATTTTTAGACGGGTGTGTATAGTAAAATTAACTTTGAACCAGGCAAAGGTGGTCGTTTATATGTTCACAGTAGCACTGCACTTCGAACTAATCCATCCCCAGGGTGGCTCAACGTTTCAGGGGCCGTCCACAATGTTCTTAATTAATAAGCTTTAAAATATTTTGTTTTATCTCCATCATTTTTAGACGGGTTTGTATAGTAAAATTAACTTTGAGCCAGGCAAAGGTGGTCGTTTGTATGTTCACAGTAGCACTGCACTTCGAACTAATCCATTCCCAGGGTGGCTCAACGTTTCAGGGGCCGTCCACAATGTCCTTAACTAAGAAGCTTTAAAATATTTTGTTTTACCTCAGTCATTTTTAGACGGGTTTGTATAGTAAATTAACTTTTGAGCCAGGCAAAGGTGATCGTTTATATGTTCACTTTAGCACTGCACTCCGAACTAATGCATCCCCAGTGTGGCTCAACGTTTTAGGGGCCGTCCACAACGCCCTTAACTAATAAGCTTTAAAATATTTTGTTTTACCTCAGCCAGTTTTAGACGGGTTTGTATAGTAAAATTAACTTTGAGCCAGGCAAAGTTTGTCGTTTGTATATTCACAGTAGCACTGCACTTCGAACTAATCCATCCCCAGGGTGGCTCAACATTTCAGGGGCGGTCCGCAATGTCTTTAATTAATAAGCTTTAAAATATTTTTATTAGCCTAGGTTATCTTCAGCCGGATCTGTATAGTAAAATTATCTTTGGGCCAGGCTTAAGCGGTCGATTATATGTTCGCAGTATAACTGTAGTTCGAATTAATCCGTTGCCAGGGTGGCACATGTTTTCGGGGGCCGTCCACAATTTCCGTAATTAATTAATTTTGCAGTACTTTGTTTAACCTACGTCATTGTCCTGCATATTAAAATTAGCTTTGAGTAGTGCATTGGTGGTCGATTATATGTTCACATTAGTACAGTGGTTCAAGTTTAACCTGTCCCAGGGTGGCACAAGGCTGTCAGACCGTTCACATTACGTGACCGTTCGTGAATTGTATTACCAGAGTGCATGCTAACCAGTTTTTTTTTATTAGAATGAAATTTGGTTTGGAAAGAGGATGTCTCTATAGTGTTAAATGGGGCATACTTGTTTAATTTTACCCTGGAGTATTTGGATCCTTCCCAGATTTGCCCAGGCACGCCACCCCCAGCCCCTTTCCTTATTGAGTTAGGATTCTGAGTCTTTCTACAATATATTTTGGAGTCAATCTCTACCATAAACTTCAAAAAACAAATACAAGACGGCCGATTTGATGATGCCACAGTGACGTCATATCCCAAACATATGACGTCACAGTCACGCCATATGTTAAAAAATGCTTTTTTTTTGCTCGATTATTTTTTTATTTATACTAATTTCTCCAAATAAAACTACACACTGATTTAGGAAATAATTATCTGATGCGAAATAAGATTGTTTTGGACACTTTTCTGTATAGAAAAGCAAATATTTTGAAGAAAAAATACGAAAATACTTTTTGGGTACTCCCTCATGGCCGCCGTTTTGAATTTACTCTTTGTTATTTGATGCTTTGATGGCAAGGGTTGTAAAGAAGCTTAAGATGGCCACAATTCGATATGCATATTAGATTTCCAAATTTGATAATTTATGCTTCATGAACTGCAGATGGGAGATTTGTGGAGCAAAACCTATCTCTCCAACCATGAGAAGTCAAATATGGAGAACGTACTTGGGATTCCCATAGGATTTTGATTTCACCAGATTCTAAAGGATTCGAATCCTATAGAATTTTCAAAAATCCTATAGGTTTTTTGATAAGGGATAGCTGATTTCTAAATTTCTTTTCAACATTGTGCGTCTTGGGGGAAATTGATTTATATTTGATATAATTTTGGTCCTTTTATTACAATTAACCCTATCTGCTCTGGGCTTTTTGGGACCTGTCCAGGCCTGGGGAGGATCATTCCCCCTCCCCGTTAATTGTTTTCTTACCCCTTCAGCTAGGGGGCTGAAACTTACCACAATATATCCTTGGGTCGAGCTCTACCAGAAAATATAAAGAAATCCAAGATGACGACACAGTGACGTCATTTTCAAAACAGCATTTTTTGGACGGTTTTTCGGACAGATTTTTCAAATTAACATTTTTGCAATTTCTCCACGTGATAAATGAGTAAATATTAATGTGGTGTGAAATAAAATAGATTTTGCCCACTTTTTATCGCGGAAAAGCAGAAATTTGAAGGAAATGGCGAAAACATCATTATTTTTTGTACCCCAGGTGGCCGCCATCTTGAATTTACCCATGATTCTCTACTCAGAGGTTATGCAAATAGGCTCAAAATGACCCCAATATGATAAAGTAAAAAGTCACGGAGTGTCAGCTCTCAAGTTTTTGTCGTTCCGGAGATAGCGGAGAAAGTTAGGTAGGGGGAGCCATTTTGGCCCCCACACCAGGCCTGGTAGGGTTAAATAAATAAATGTCTATTTGTTACTTCTCCTCCGGTTTTATAAATCAATATAATTTTATGTCGTTTTTTCGCTCTGGGGGAAATCAAAATCATATTCCGCGGTGAATATCCCCCCAAAGTTGCGAATGATATTTCCTACAAAGCAAAAGCGATTAAGAGACTTGAGAATAGGCCCACTCGCTCTCCTAGCTGTACCTCACTTGATCATTGATACCAGTGTCTGTCTTGACAAGATTGGGCTAATCGGTAATTTGTGGTGCTACAAATAACAGTCAGAGAACACACTTGTATATGTGTTCACTTTATTTCCCGATATTGTATCGTGTACTTGTGGAGCGTTGATTTTTCCCAGGAGGTTCACGTGACTGTGCGTATTGACAAACTTTCGCTATCTGGAGGCCGATTGTAATGCAGACATGAGTCGGATCATGCAAACTGTTATGTACAGGCCTATAAAGGTACCGAGGGAAATTTTGATAACCCATCGGGATTGCCCCTGCCAAACTTTCTCCCCTATCTTCGGAACGACAAAAAAATGAAAGCTGACCATCCGCGACTTTCTAGTTTGTCATATTGGGGTCATTTGCATAACTTCCGAATAGAGGATCATGGATAAATTAAAGATGGCGGTCATGCGGGGTACCAAAAAAGTGATATTTTCGTCATTTTTCTAGTTTTTATCAGGAAAATTGTGAAAAATCTGTTTTATTTCACGTCAGACTATTATTTAATAACTTATCATTCAGTTTTTGCAAAAAAAAAAATGTCAACCCCCCCGCCTCAGGCCTCGACAGATCCCCAAAACTACAGACCAGATAGGGTTAATTTTAAGTTGATTTTCAGTATTGGCATAGTCCAATGAACGTCATATGTCTCCGACTGAAAATGCAAATAACATGTCTGTTTCTTATCGCAATGTTTCCTTTCGATTTGAGTTCTCTTCAAAATCACAAAATATTATCATAATTTTTTTGATATTTTTGTCATTTCTTCCTGACTGCTTACTGGAACCATTTTCGTGTTTCGTTTTTCATCCACTTCACATCATTAGTTCACAGTTGTTAACATCTTCATCTCATGTGGAATAGAACAATTCGACACTGAATACAACTGTCTTACTCGATCAATACCCCCTGAAATTCATTCGATCAATACCCCCTGAAATTCATACACTTGCTAGCATATGAAATATCGCGTGAGGTCAAGCGGGTGGCGTTTGGGGCGCCCCAAGTTGCTTTTGGATTTGATGCAACCTCAAGATGGTCGTTTGAACTGCATTCATTTAAGATCAAGGGTGATTTATCTGTGTGTCAACTGATATATTAAGGGGACTCATACGGAGAAAGATCCAGGAGATGCTACTTTAATTGCATCCAGGCAAGCTTGATTTTCCATGGATGTTGTGCTCATCAGTGTTTATCCGACTGACTTGAAAGGGAGCTTAATGATATCATTGCCTATGAGCCGTTTCTCTCATGCTGGGATAATTAATGATTGAAGCCAAAAGGAAACTACCGACTGCGTTTGCATCATTTAGTTGTCTATGCTGCTTCCGATATAAACCCACAACTCGGTTCACAGTACACGGTAAGGTGGGATGAGTATGAAGAGAATCGGTGTTGTGACGTCCACTGGGAATCACCATGTCAACGGGATGACGCAATATTTTCAGCTTTTCCGTGTACTTTTAAGGAGGTTCCAGAAAATTTGAAAATAAAATGTCGCTTTTCTATGATGGCCGAGAGGGGCCATCGCGTCTTTCATTTCTAATTTAACGCGATGGAGCGATGGAGCTATGCGATGCGCGATGGAGCTATGCGATGGAGCGATGGAGCTATGCGATGAAAAGTCGATGAAAAGTCGCGCTATGCGATGCGCGATGAGGCTATGCGATGGAGCTATGCGATGCGCGATGGAGCTATGCGATGAAGCGATGGAGCTATGCGATGAAAAGGCGATGAAAAGTCGCGCTATGCGATGCGCGATGAGGCTATGCGATGGAGCTATGCGATGCGCGATGGAGCTATGCGATGGAGCGATAGAGCTATGCGATGAAAAGGCGATGGAGCGATGGAGCGATGGAGCTATGCGATGAAAAGGCGATGGAGCGATGGAGCGATGGAGCTATGCGATGAAAAGGCGATGGAGCGATGGAGCGATGGAGCTATGCGATGGGGCTATGCGATGGAGCTATGCGATGGGGCTGTGCGATGGGCTATGCGATGGAGCTATGCGATGAAAAGTCATTGCGCAAAGTAAGAAGCAAACAATACAATATCTTTGAGCGTGACAAGAGTAATCCATGTCAGTGAAGGATTTTATCGGGGAATATTTGGCTAACACAGTAGAATAATCACCTGCTGGGCTCTTTTTTCGATTTATCGCATATTAAATTGGACCGGTTTCGCTGGTAAAAACCGAAATTTCTCGAAAACCGTACATCATAGAATGGCGAGATTTGGACATAATTGGGATGGCATAGAGGCCTAGAAACGCGTCTTTCATTTCTGATTTTCCATCGCATAGCTCCATCGCTCCATCGCCTTTTCATCGCATAGCTCCATCGCTCCATCGCCTTTTCATCGCATAGCTCCATCGCTCCATCGCATAGCCCCATCGCGCATCGCATAGCTCCATCGCATAGCCTCATCGCGCATCGCGACTTTTCATCGCATAGCTCCATCGCTTCATCGCATAGCTCCATCGCGCATCGCATAGCTCCATCGCATAGCCTCATCGTGCATCGCATAGCGCGACTTTTCATCGACTTTTCATCGCATAGCTCCATCGCTTCATCGCATAGCTCCATCGCTCCATCGCATAGCTCCATCGCGCATCGCATAGCTCCATCGCTCCATCGCGTTAAATTAGAAATGAAAGACGCGATGGCCCCTCTCGGCCATCATACTTTTCTTATATTTCAACCCTCAACATTCAAAATAAAGGATAAAATTCAGGAGTCACCCGGCTTCATTTTGCATAATCCAGGAATCTATATGGTGTACTATAATATATGGGATTAGACAGGAATTCTATGAAAAATGACTCTACTTTCATAGAAATAGCTAAATTTTCTAAGAAGATAAAATGCCATTTTCTCCAAAATGCTTCAATAGTTTTCTGGAACAATTCTGAATCGGAAAATCTAATCAGAATGAGGGGTCACCAGGCTTCTATTCAAGGAGAGAGAGAGAGAGAGAATTAAGGTTTAACGTCGCATTCAGTGGCTTCTATTCAAGACAGTATATGGTGCCAACATGGAAAACCATGACCACGAGGCCAATTTACTCTGATTTTGCTTAGTCAGTTTGCCAGCGTTGCTTGGTTGACGTCGTATTGCCTCAAAATTTGGGAAACACGTTAAAAAATCCTTTAAAAACTTTTCTTTAAAAAGCTTATTTTCCTTTAAATTTCCTAAGAAAAATTCGCTATTTTGGTAGATGCACAGAAACATGCGCGGTAGACGTAAAACTGAATTTGTCTGAAACCTTTTTAAACGTGGCAGTACAACAGCACTGCACTCGCCAGTGAGTGCGAAGTAGTTGTTAACCATTTCGTCGAGAACTTCAATGATACATCGATGTACTGGTACATTCACCCTGACATATCTCCATTCACTGGTGAGCCGAAAACCCACTCGGATAGTACTCTACCATACACTAATTTCAATTCGGATAGGAGCGGGGCACGAATGATCTGAATTACAAGCGTCTGGTCCGTCATTCATAATTCAGCCGTCGTCCATTAGAGAATATCCGCGTCCATAATCCAAAGACCTATTCCATACTCCATATAACAGTATTAGCACCAAATTCAAAAAGACAATCATAGTATACATAAACATAGGCTTGTTTCCTGCAAGAGAGAAGCGGTCAACAGTTTTCAATGATGCCGGCAAGACATCATGATGTTCCAAAAATATCAAATCCGTATCGCTGATCAGTATTCTTAATCCATAATATTCGTTGTAAAGTTGTCATCTAAAGAATGATGTATCTCAGTCACGCTTTGATTGTGACTGTTCATATGAGTACCATGAGGATCTTGAAGTACATGGGTTCATACGGCCCCTAGCCCCGGGTTAACCGGAATTAGACACAAGTTACGAAACATAGCGCCATAGATCTTGCACGCTACGTTCGTATTTTGCTATCAGCATGCGATATGTATCGCCAAATTTGAGAAACTTTAAGTGGAGGCGCTTGGTGGAATAGCCCTGTTTTATAAGTTTCTGCAACAATGTTTTGTGACGTTGATTAAAATCGTCACATTTAACACAGGATCTAGCAAATGCTACTAGGCGTGATATGTACACGCCATATGCAGGTCCCACTGAAATATTACTGTTCAGATAGGGATAGCTTACGATGTCGAAATTGTAATCATCTCTTTTGTCATACAATCGACGAGAGAGAAGGCCGCTTCATTTTTATAGACTTATAGGTCTAAATACGATGTGCCTGTAGGGTTATCTGTAGTTTCCTTCAAATCAAGTGAAGGTGGATATATATCCTTCACTGCGTCATTTATATAGCGATTATCCACAGCGAGAAGATCGTCTATATAGCGTTTGGTGAATGAGAAGGAACTGGCTTTGAATGGATCGGTTTTTGAAAGCGCCTGCATATATAGTCATATTCATAAGAGAACAGATATAGGTCAGCCAATAGGGGTGCACAATTAGTATCCATTGGAAGTAATAAGGAAATTATTCAACCGTAACAGGAAGAAACGACCAATTTGTCATATATACTCGAATCAAGACCTACATGTATCTCAAAATCTTTACGGAGATGAAAGGGTGCTGTTTTCGCAGCATAGACGATGTTGTACAAACTCACTACTTCAAGGCGCTGTTATTCATTACTTATTTTTCATTATCTTCTGTGGAGATAGAGCGTCATTAGCCCTACCTGGCTAAAAGGTTGTATTATAAATTCCATTCCTTGTCTGGCCTCCTCGCTATGTGAAAATTGCAATGAACAACTGTTCGATTAGCGCTTGTTGACAAGGCTCACCGGTAATGTCGACTGCTTTCGTTTTTAAAATCAATTAATTTCAACGTCTGCTTATATGCGCTGCATCTCGACTCATCGTTGCCTTGAAAATGTGGAAAATATAAGGGATTTCTTGTATATTGACCATGTAACGAGGAAAATAGCTCATTCCATATCAAATATACCAAAGGAATATATAATATGTTTTATAAATTGGAAGGAAACTGAGGTAATAGTGGGAAGTTGTACTCATTCCATGACATACTAGAGTCAGAGCAAACTGAACCATAATCCGTACCAAGTGTTTTGTAACTTACATATATTTGGGTCTAACAGCCCGATCGACTGTACACTTATTAAATGTCCAGATGGCGCTACTGACGTGTAATATTTAACCGTCAGCATTATTATTAAAATGTGCAGATGGCGCTGCTGATCTGTAATATTTAACCGCCAGCAGCGCCATCTGTACATTTTAAGTGTACAGTCGAAGAAATCTATAGGCCAATCATCATTTAGTCTTGGAATTTCGTCGATAAATGTTGGGCGTTATCTTCTCTCCAGCGTTCACGAGCGCTTTTTCGGAGGTTTCAATGTTTCGTAAAAATTTTTATACTTCTGCTCACAGTCTGATCTCTTCTGATCTTTTTCGTCTGTCTTCAGTTTGACAATGTCAATTCTGAAATATTTTTCTCGTCAATCACGCCAACCCTCTGTCGGCGGTGATGACGGGAATCTTTTAGTGAAACCTGATTTTCAGTGATAAATAAACTTTGTAAATGTCTTATTTGAACCCACATTTTCAACATTTTATCGAGCATTAATATGGTATTTTATGTGCCGAAAATAGCGCAGAATGCATCTCCTGAAATCTAGGATCCCGGAGCTTCCGGGGCCTAGGCGGCCCCTGGACCTTCGCCTCATTGTGCTATGATCGTCGGTCAGGGCAATCTGAAATTCCTTCCGCCGCCCGTGATATAATGTGTTGTATAACCGCAAAAGAATATCTTCGAATGTTCATTTCAACAGAGCAAATACGTTTTCCAGCATGCTTCGTTCGCGTTCCACAATGCGATGTATTTCAACAAACAACAGAATGCTACAAAATGCAACAATTAGTAGCATTAATCTTCCACTAAATTTGCTTTTGTGTCATCTGATTGCGGCTGGACACACCACGATCATATCGTACTTACACTCAGTTCTTGAAAAGGCAGCTGAGGTAAATTTGACGTCGCGCTACATGCTCCGGTCTGCCATGCTGGTTGATTTAAGTGTATCATGAACAAATATAGTGGAAATATAGCGATTTGGATGGAAATAAACATCCGGCAACAAAAGATAACGGCGGCTGTTGAAAGACCACACTCGATTAAGAACCATAGTAATGGACAAGAGCAGCATACTGCCTACCAAATTCTTTATTGCGATAGAACGAACATTCGAAATATTTTGTCATTCTAAACCTGACATGCTAATGTTTAAAGTTAACGCTGTTGTCATGGTTGTAAGAAGCGTAAGCGTGTGCTGTCATTCTTGGTGACCATTCTTGGTCATAATAGGCCGCGTAGGGTGTCATATTGAAGCCCTCGTTGTGTAGGCTACGCTTGGGTGGTTTGAACTGAAAATGACGAAATGTTGCGCATGCGCAGTTGGGCAGTAGTAGCGAAAGCGTGCATTTGGGGAGTGCGCAGGGGCGTTTTTGAGCGATTGAGGGGCTATTCATTGTTCTAATGGGCTATGTTGGATGTCATATTGGAGCGCTGGGCATGTAGACGACGCTTGGTGTGGTTTGAACTGGAAATAACACAAGGTTATGCATACGCAGTTCGACAGTACTAGCGAAAGAGGGCATTTTGGAAGTGAGTAGGGGCGTGTTTGTGCGATATAGGAGCCATCCTTAGTACAAATGGATCATGTGGAGTGTCATATTGAATCTTTAGTGGGATAGAGTCAGACTGGTTTGTTTTTTACAGGAAGTCGCGCCGATATGCGCATGTAGAAATATAGAGATGACAGTTTCCGAAGTGCACAGAGAGATATATTTGGTGTGGTCTCATTTCGTAGTTCTCATCGGGTAGACTACGATTGGAATGGTTTTTGCTGGAATTGCCGTCATTCTGCGCATGTGCAGTCTGGAAGTGCCGTCATTCTGTGCATGTGCAGTCTGACAGTAACTGGAAATTGACTGGTTAGAGTGCATCGGGTATTATTTAGGCGAGATGGGTACGAAACTGCCACGTGGGGTGTCATATTGAAGCTCTTGGTGTGTAGACGACGACTGGAGTGGTTTTAACTTGAAGTGACTCCATCGGTGACGCCATTAGTAATAGAGTTAGTCTGGAGTATGAGCATTTACAAATGTGCAAGCTTTGTTTGGCCGATATAGGGCAAAGAACTCACCGTGTTAGTCCCCGAGGCCCACCCTCTGTACATGTCATTTGACAAATATATATAGGTTTATTGTTTTAGTGAGATATTCAAGCCGTACCACGTCAGGCATTACAGTTTAGTTTTTCTGGGTATTCTTACATTTATCAAGTTTACGCTAGGTTGAGACATTTATTCCTTCAGACGTCCTCGATGCTCATCCATAAACATCTGATGAGTTATTCGTTTGAGCTGACCTGTCATCACAGCTCCTTGGCTAACGTATATAATTCCGCTTAAGCCGTTGCTCGGAGCCTTGTGGATACTTCATAGTCTCCACATGAACAGTAAAAAGCGCAATAAAAAGCGCGTATGAAATACATATACTAGGTCCGGGAATCCATCACATTCTCGGGTCTGAATGCGAGGTACAGGTGAAGCTTCCTGCCGCATATCGCTCCAATCTATTACCTGTATATGGTAGGATTCTGCTGGGGAACTGTTATTGCCCGAGGCTCGACCTCTGTACACGTCAATTGATAAATATAGGTAGGTTAATTGTTTTGTTGGGAAATTTAAGCCTTGCGACGACGGGCATTACAGGTCAAATTTTTTGGACATTTTTGCATTTATCAGATTTACCGCATGTCGAGGCGTTAATTCCATCAGACGTCCTCGATGCTCATCCATTAACATCGGATGAGTTATTTGTGTTAGCTGATCTGCCATCACAGCTCCCGAGCTAGCGTATCTAATTCCTCTTAAGCCGGTGCTAGGGGCCGTGTGGATACTTTATAATCTCCAATGAACATCTGCAATAAAAGCGCGGCTGGGAAACTAAGGCTAGGTCCGATAATCCATCGTATTCTCGGATTTGAATGTGAGGTGCCGAAGAAAGCTTTCCTTTGGCGTCATATGGTTGCTTTTACTTGCCAGACGTCGTCATTTTCCCCACCTCTTACCTGTATATCTCGGGATTCTGCTAGTGGACTGTTCCCAGAGACCCCGATGTACATGTCATTTGACAGATGTATATATTTTTATTGTTTTGGTCGGAAATTTAAGCCGTATGACGCCGGGCATTACAGGTTAGTTTTTTTGGTATTCTTGCCTTTATCAGTGTGGATAATTCATAGTCTCCACATGAATATCTCTAGAAAAAGCGCGACTGAGATACTAAGTCTAGGTCCGAGAATCCATCGCATTCTCGAGTCTAAATGTGAGATTCCGTGTGAAGCTTTTCTGTAGAGTCATATGGTTTTATTTTTGGTTGGCAGACATTGTCCCAATTCTTGAATATCGCTTGTATTTACGGCATACTTGTAGTAATATTGAAGCTCCGGTTCGAACGTCAACGAAGTCAATTTTTGTCGGCAACTGATGTACTCGGACCGAAGGCATACACAATGGAACCGGTTTAGACCGGTTTAAAATGGTTCGAATCAGTTTGAAAGTGAATTATTGACCCACCGTGGTAACACCCTCAACACCTGCATTAAAGCATCCAATGCCCGTCTTCACGCAATGACGCTCTAACGACGGGGAGTAAGACCCCCGCCCCACATATACTAAATGCTGTAAGTATAGGGACCGCAGATACTCTAATATTGATTGAGGTTTTAGTATGGCGGAGACGAAAGATTGGGTGAGAGGCAAGGACGACCTCAATTAGAACAGGGATAGATCGGAGAGAGATAATGAAGTGCCATTGTGATGCAGTGGAATTTAAGTCAAGCGTTCGCGGTAGTAGGAGGGAGGCGGATGATTGACCACGCCCGGAACTATGGAAAGCCATCAGTGTCATAACCTCTGGTTTTCCACACGTGGTAATTCGATTTTCCACGCGTAGAAATTATATTATCCACGCGTGGAAAATACAGCCAACGGTTTGACTTGTAATTACCACGTGTGGATATTTCGACCAATTACTCAACTTGGAAATACCACACGTGGAAATTATTTACCACGTGTGAAAAATATCCACCAATGATAGAACTGGGAATACCACGTGTGGAAATTATTTACCACACGTCGTATTTATCACCCAATCATTGAATTCGGAAATACGACGCGTCGTAAATAATTTCGACACGTGGTATTCCCATTTATCCACGCGTCGAAATTTTATGCCCAGCCAATGAATAAGAGCTTCACAAAGAAAGCTGGTCCCTTCAGAATGTCGGAAATCGACAGTTTGCGGCGGTTCAAGTATCAGTTCTCCGAATGTGTTCGTCTAGCTGGAACAGACAATCTGCAACAGGACACAGCAGTGTTGAGCAGCGCAGGAGTTCCACCTGAGGCTGAGTCGTGATAAGACAGGGTGAAAATGCGTGAATCTGCTTTCTGTAACGATTGTTTTGATTCGTAGATTCGAAAATAGAATTACCACGTGTGGAAAAGAGAATTACCACGTGTGAAAAAACCAGTGAAATACCACGCGTGGAAATTATTTACCACGCGTCGTATTTCCGAATGCAATGATTGGGTGATAAATACGACGTGTGGTAAATAATTTCCACACGTGGTATTCCCAGTTCTATCATTGGTGGATATTTTCCACACGTGGTAAATAATTTCCACGTGTGGTATTTCCAAGTTCAGTAATTGATCGAAATATCCACACGTGGTAATTACAAGTCAAGCCATTGGCTGGATTTTCCACGCGTGGAAAATCGAATTACCACGTGTGGAAAACCAGAGGTTATGACACTGATGGCTTTCCATACGGAACAGGCCAGCATGGACTGCCATGCTGGTGCAGCGGCTTTTCCGTGTGGCGTTTTGGGAAGGAGAAGGGGAGAGGATAATATCACCCAGAACAGGGTGACATGGTGACCGTGTATTGCCATGCTGATGAAGAGACGGGCGTGGCTGAAGAAGGCACAGTATGGCGCAATGGGGGCGTTGTTAAAGAGCGCGATAGGAGGGCTCATGTCATAATACATGCATCATAAGTTGGAGTTGGTCACCCTATGCTCCATGTGTTTCCTTGTACTACCTACTCACAATAAAGCACAGTTTAACATACGGAAACACGCACATATTTATTATTTCCCATACAATTGAATTCATATTAGATATTGAAAGTCATATTAGGTATACGCTATGTAACACGGCGAACAAGAATATGCAAAATTAGGTTTCTATGTCGTGATATTCGGCTGCCAGCTTCAATTTTTTGAACGAATATTCAAAGTAGTATAACTCGTTAGGTGAGGAACTGCGAGGAACGCCATACCAACTATATCGATTCGATGAAGAAGACGTCTAGGGAAAAACGAAATCCAGACACGTGTGCCCCATGTATGGGTATCCAATAAATGGCTATATTTGAGAAACTGAGAGCAAATCCCACTTCTGAATTCCTCATATTTAGCAAACGGCGCCGTAAACATGCCTACATGGTCAAAAGGGGAGGTCAGTCGGCTACTACATGTAGTTTCCTGCTCCTCCACAGCAACCCGCCCTTATGCACACTTGTTTTACTAAGGTTTAACGGCGGGAACATCCGTGAACGACCATACAAATGCCGATTAATGTGTTTGAGGACTTATTAACCACCTGGGGGTAAAAATGTAGGCAAAAGGTTGGAACTTTCCAAATGCAAACGGTTGAATTTGAAGTCTCATTTTATAAAAAAAAATACGAAGCTGCGCATCTGAAAACCCCTCGGCTCTGGGCGCCAGCCATTCATAATGTATTCAATTTGAACCAAGACTTCAGGAACACCAAGCAGTCAAGTGACAAATATACAGATTATGAAAAATTTTGCCATTAGAAATGGCCTCTAAGGTTTCCATCCAATCAGAGAAACCGGTATTCATTACATAAGTCTCTTGATGCATCGATGATGTATACCAAATTTTACATCAAGCATTTGAAAATTATCAAAGATAGAGATCATTAATGATTTCGCATAAATTAAAGATGGCCACCCATCCTCCCCACCACTTAGAGGAACTGATGTGGTTATTCATTGCAAGTCTCTTGATACATGGATGCTGTATACCAAGTTTCATATAGAACACTGAAATGGTATCAAAGATATACATCATTAAAGATTTTGCATAAATTAAAGATGGCAACCAAGGTTTCCGCCCAATCAGAAAAACCAGAACTGTCTATTGATACATCGATGATGTATACCAAATTTTACATCGAGCACTTGAACGGTATCAGAGATAGAGATCATTAATGATTTCGCATAAATTAAAGATGGCCGCCCATCCTTCCCGCCACTCAGCGGAACTGATGTAGTTATTCTTTGCAAGTCTCTTGATACATCAATGCTGTATACCAAGTTTCATATAGAACAATGAAATGGTATCAAACATATACATTATTAAAAATTTTGCATAAATTTAAGATGGCCACCAAGGTTTCCGCCCAATCAGAAACACCAGAACTGTCATTTATCGTAAGTCTATTGATGCATCGATGATATATACCAAATTTTACATCGAGCACTTGAATGGTATCAGAGATAGAGATCATTAATGATTTCGCATAAATTAAAGATGGCCGACCATCCTTCCCGCCACTCAGAGGAACTGATGTGGTTATACATTGCAGGTCTCTTGATACATCGATGCTGTATACCAAGTATCGTATAGAACACTTGAATGGTAACAGAGATATATATCATTAAAGATTTTGCATAAATTAAAGATGGCCGCCAAGGTTTTCACCGAATCAGGGAAACTGGTTTGGTCATTCCTTTGAAGTTTCTTTATGCATCAATGATCTATGCCAAGTTTCACACTGAACAGAGAAATGGTACCTAAGATAGACAAGATTAATGATTTCGCATAAATTAAAGATGGCCGCCAAAGTTTC
>JAVTVY010043581.1:0-20728 GCA_036873755.1 Hanleya hanleyi | reverse complement strand
AACCCTGTCTAACACCCCTTGATAAACCAAACGCTTCAGTCACATGACCGTTAACAATAACAGAACTTGTTATATCAGTATATAATAATTTAACCCAACGGCAAAAGTCATGTCCAAAACCATATTGTTCTAAACATCTAAAAAGAAAAGACCACTCTACTCGGTCAAAGGCCTTCTCCTGGTCCAAATTCAGAAAACATGCTCCAAAATCCTTTTGCTCAACATAGTCATATGTATTCCGCAGAAGATGTATATTATCGAAAATACTTCTACCGGGTACTCCACAGGTTTGATTTTGGTGAACAATAAATTCAATTACTTCTTTCAAACGATTATAAAGAGCTTTAGATACAATTTTGTAATCACAGTTCAGCAGACTCACAGGTCTGTAGTTCTTTATGGACTCCGGATTATTAGCATCTTTCCATAATAAAGTTATTAGCCCAGAACGCTGACTTGGACTCAAAACGCCCTTTTCATGACAATAATTGACAACTTCGGTAATTTTTTTACCTAACAAAGACCAATACTGCACATAAAATTCAGCCGGTAACCCGTCCCAACCTGGTGACTTGTATTTTGACATGTTACTTAACGCTAAATATAATTCTCTTTCAGTTAGTAAACCTTCACATAAGTTTTTACTCTGTTCATTCAATTGTGGCAGACTTGACAAAAAATCATTTTGACATTCGACATCCGTCTGTTGCTCAGTATACAATTGTTCATAAAAAGATCGTATACATTCAGAAATAGATTTCTGTGAATCATGAAACATAGATGGGTTTTTCTGACATGACATTTTTTTAATTAGTTTGCGCTTCGCCCTGGTTGATTCTTTCCTAATAAAATACCTTGTAGGCTTTTCACCTTGTTCAAACTGAACAGATCTAGCTCTTATAATTGCACCCATTCTAGACTCTTCATGACAAGCATTCATGACTGACTTAATTGTCTCTATAGATTCTTTATTAATAATTGGGTGAGATTTTAATATGTTCAATTCCTCAGTCAAATTAATTAGGTGGCGCTTTTTAAAAGCTGCCTTTCGGATAGCATAATCACGTATTTGCTTTTTGCAGTTACTTTTGAAGTTATCCCATTGTGTAATAATGTCACCACTTGCATTATCTACAAAAACATTTTCATACACATCTTGAATTTTAACAAGTAACTCGTCGTCTCCCAAGAGCGAGACATTCAATTTCCAGTAGCTTGGGCCCCACGAAATTACATCGTCAAAATTTCATCATAAGTAGCACAGGAATGATCACTGAAGGAAACATGTATTACGTCAGACTGTGAAACAGAATTTCTCATAATATTTGACACATAAAAACGATCCAATCTGCTAGCGACTTGACCCCGAGACCAAGTGTAGATCTTTTTCTGTGGGTACAATTTTCTATAAATATCACAAACCTGGAAATCAGATTTCAGAACATCAATTTCTTCCTTGCCATCGTTTCTAGCGTTATCATTTCCCCCATATTTGTCGAGATTATTGTTTTCAACAAAATTAAAATCGCCCCCAAGTACAATTATTTCACTGCCAGTTATTAATCTATCCAGATCTTTAATAATTTTAAAGGAATGTGCTGTAACACCAGTTGAATCATGTGTCAACTGAAACCAACTAATGCGCAATATCTATGTTTTAGCATCATCATACTCAGTGGGAGAAATATAGATTGGAAAAATAGGTACGCTGTCAGCGAATAGTCGAAACTCATAAAATGTTTATTACCGCAGCATCTTGTATGCCTTACACGGACCAGCATTACCATAGAAGACGCTGGCTATACGGTCATCCTTAATATATCTGGCTATAGTGAGTGTTCTCGTGATAATTCGTGATGGTCAGGGATTCCTTGATGATCGGGGTCGTACTTTTAAATGCCAACTTTAAATTCTTGTTATTAGGGGTAGATGTTCTAAGTTTTTAAAATGGAGTCGATTTATCTGATAACATGATATATGTGTAAAAAGCGATATCGATTACAACATGACTGGGCTATAGGCGGTCATACCTCATTCTGGCCTTTTGAAAAGACAATTGCTTACCATTCCGGTCAGGCCAGGGTAACGCTGATTAAGCACACAGCCATTGTGGCTCCATGCATGAAAAATAAATCTGTGAAACTTGTCGAAGCTTTATGATTAGTTTTCAAAGACTTTTCCGTCGAAACGAGAACATGCGCCAAACGTGTCGGGCCTTTCGAATGGGAATTGTTCACCGTTCTCGCCCGATCGGGATAACCCTGATTATTATACACCTATGCCCCTGCCCTATCCTTATAACATTAGCACGCGAGTCCAGTATTCTCCCATATTGGACAGTTACTTATTGGACAGTGTATCCTAGCAACGAAGGGTCATGCTCCGCCGGGACTATTTTTTATTTACAAACGAAAGGTCACGCAAGTGCAATAGCAGACGACAACAACATAAACATGGCGAGCGATGACATGAATGTTGGGACTGATCTTGCAAAGTGGCTGTCCGATCTAAGTGGAAATGAACTTGATTTAATGTTTACACCATTTGAGAAGGAAATTTCGGTGTCCACAATCAGTGTTGAAACCAGTACGTCCCCGAGAGATGTTACAGTTCCAAATGTGCAGACGTTCATAGATTCACAGAAAAAACAAAATACTGTGAAAACAACGAAACGAGATATACAAAACGTGCAGAGATGGCTATGGGAACAGAAGAGAGAGCCCCGACTGATCGAATTCATACCACCAGAGTTCTTAAACGATTATTTGGCCGAACTGTTCATTAGCATACGGAAACAGGATGGAACAGAGTATGAACCGTCAAGCCTCGACTCTATCAAAAATTCTGTGGAACGACACTTGAAGGATAAAGCGTATGCCATTTCCTTGCGGGATCGTAGATTCCATAAAGCTAACCAAGCTCTGACGGCCAAAAAGATGGATCTCAAGAAGCAAGGGAAAGGTCGAAAACCCCAAGCTTCGCAGGCCATTACACCGCATGAAGAAGAGGTACTGTTTGCCTCCGATCAGTTGGGAAATAAAACCCCCCGGGCCCTCCAGTTCTCTCTCTTTTTCTTTATGGGGAAAACTTTCGGATTTCGCGGCCGCGACGAGCACAGGAAGTTGCAGTTTGGGGACATTACATTAAAATCCGACACAGACGGGCAAGAATATTTAGAGTGGATGGAGCGTGACAGCAAAACAAGAGACGGAAGCAAACGTGACGACTGGAGAGATGTCCCCCCGCGCCTTTTCGCCACAAAAAGTGAAGATAAATCACGCGATCCAGTCGAGTTGTATAAAGAATTTGTGAGTCGAAGACCAGTTGAAGCAAATAGCTCTCACAGTCCGTTTTATCTCACACCTATTCCTGTTTTAGGACTAGAAAATGTCCGAGATCTTGAATTCTAATTCCCTGCAGAAGAAAGTCACTCCATCGTGTACGGTCTCCTCGTCGGCTTCAACGGCAACAAGTGAGCGCACAGCCGAGTCAATGCCATCATCAACACCGTCTACTGCTCGCGACGAAGCTGCTCAACCTGGTCAAGTCGGACAGTTATTCCCAGGAGCTATATTGAATAACTGTACATTTAACATTAATCTCACATCCCATGAATGATAGATAATCACTTTTGTATTGTTGAAAATTTGCGCTAAATCCTCCCGCGTGACTGTTCAGAACTGTTTCCCTGGGAGCGCGTGCTGAATTCGTGACCTATTTACCATATGTTGACTGTTCTATATCAATCCGCCATTCACAAATCTGTTACTACGTATTTTACTACGAATGTTACAGGTACTCGTCTTTATGAAATTGTGAATATATTCAACTTTGAAAACATACCTCGTGTTGCTAAGTGATCATTTAGCTATTTAGATGTATAATAAATAGGTTATTGGTTGAATACTGACTGATGTGGACTCGTCCTATTTTTGTGGGGCGAATGTGCGGACTCGCAAGCTCGTCCGCACATCTTCGCCCCACAAAAATAGAACTCGTCCACATCAGTCAGTATTCAACCAATAACCTATAAGTATTCTCACAACGCTTGGGGCTCCATGCGCGAAGAATAAATTTGTGAAACTTGTCGAAGATTTATGGTAATTGTGATTAGTTCTCGCAGAGTTTCCCGCCGAAACGCGAACATGTGTCAAGCGTGTCGGGCCTTTCGAAAAGGAATTGCTCACCAACGCTGATTAAGCTCCCAGCCATTGTTGACCCATACGTGAAGAATACATTTCTGACACTTGTCAAAGCTTTATGGTATTTGTGATTGGTTTTCAAAGAGTTTCCAGCCGAAACGCGAACATGCGCCAAGTGTGTCTGGCCTTTCGGAAAAGGAATTGCTTACCATTCTGGTTTATCTGATAATATGATATATGACATCGTGGCTCCGTTCAGATTTATCTGATAACATGATATATCGTGGCTCCATGCGTGAATAATAAATTTGTGAAACTTGATGGTATTTGTGATTAGTTTTCAAAGATTTGAAAATTATTTCTTCAGGTTCCGGCGAGGATCGAACTCGCGACCTTCTGCGTGTTAAGCAGACGTGATAACTACTACACCACGGAACCACTTGTGTCAAATTCTCGCTTAAAAATAACATGTTGGAACATACCCCTTAGATGTTGCATTAACTCTTTAAATGTGTCAGTAGTACCGGCTCTTCCAAGTGTACTCACTGTTGGTACCCTAAATGAGTTTTGCAACGCTTTATGTTTAAGGGTGTTGATTCAATTGTACAGTTAATTTAGTCAAGTTATTTAAATATCTGCATTCATGAGAGAACGAGCTCTATGATCTCTTTCAGTCTTTATTGTTGTACACATGGCTATTGGAATTATCAGCCATGTTGAAAAGGTAAAATAAATTAAAGGATTGTGCTGTAACACCAGTTGAATCATGTGTCAACTGAAACCAACTAATGCGTAATATCTATGTTTTAGCATCATCATACTCAGTGGGAGAAATATAGATTGGAAAAAGGTTCCGGCGAGGATCGAACTCGCGACCTTCTGCGTGTGAAGCAGACGTGATAACCACTACACCACGGATCCATTTTAAGGAGGTTCAAATAGGTACGCTGTCAGTGAATAGTCGAAACTCATAAAATGTTTATTACCGCAGCATCTTGTATGACTTACACGGACCAGCATCACCATAGAAGACGCTGGCTGTACGGTCATTCTTAATATATCTGGCTATGAGTGTTCTCGTGATAATTCGTAAAGGTCAGGGATTCCTTGATGATCGGGGTCGTACTTTTAAATGCCAACTTTAAATTCTTGTTATTAGGTGTAGATGTTCTAAGTTTTTAAAATGGAGTCGATTTATCTGATAACATGATACATGTATAAAAAGCGATATCGATTGCAACATGACTGGGCTATAGGCGGTCATACCTCATTCTGGCCTTTTGAAAAGACAATTGCTTACCATTCCGGTCAGGCCAGGGTAACGCTGATTAAGCACACAGCCATTGTGGCTCCATGCATGAAAAATAAATCTGTGAAACTTGTCGAAGCTTTATGATTAGTTTTCAAAGACTTTTCCGTCGAAACGAGAACATGCGCCAAACGTGTCGGGCCTTTCGAATGGGAATTGTTCACCGTTCTCGCCCGATCGGGATAACCCTGATTATTATACACCTATGCCCCTGCCCTATCCTTATAACATTAGCACGCGAGTCCAGTATTCTCCCATATTGGACAGTTACTTATTGGACAGTGTATCCTAGCAACGAAGGGTCATGCTCCGCCGGGACTATTTTTTATTTACAAACGAAAGGTCACGCAAGTGCAATAGCAGACGACAACAACATAAACATGGCGAGCGATGACATGAATGTTGGGACTGATCTTGCAAAGTGGCTGTCCGATCTAAGTGGAAATGAACTTGATTTAATGTTTACACCATTTGAGGAGGAAATTTCGGTGTCCACAATCAGTGTTGAAACCAGTACGTCCTCGAGAGATGTTGCAGTTCCAAATGTGCAGACGTTCATAGATTCACAGAAAAACAAAATACTGTGAAAACAACGAAACGAGATATACAAAACGTGCAGAGATGGCTATGGGAACAGAAGAGAGAGCCCCGACTGATCGAATTCATACCACCAGAGTTCTTAAACGATTATTTGGCCGAACTGTTCATTAGCATACGGAAACAGGATGGAACAGAGTATGAACCGTCAAGCCTCGACTCTATCAAAAATTCTGTGGAACGACACTTGAAGGATAAAGCGTATGCCATTTCCTTGCGGGATCGTAGATTCCATAAAGCTAACCAAGCTCTGACGGCCAAAAAGATGGATCTCAAGAAGCAAGGGAAAGGTCGAAAACCTCAAGCTTCGCAGGCCATTACACCGCATGAAGAAGAGGTACTGTTTGCCTCCGATCAGTTGGGAAATAAAACCCCCCGGGCCCTCCAGTTCTCTCTCTTTTTCTTTATGGGGAAAACTTTCGGATTTCGCGGCCGCGACGAGCACAGGAAGTTGCAGTTTGGGGACATTACATTAAAATCCGACACAGACGGGCAAGAATATTTAGAGTGGATGGAGCGTGACAGCAAAAACAAGAGACGGAAGCAAACGTGACGACTGGAGAGATGTCCCCCCGCGCCTTTTCGCCACAAAAAGTGAAGATAAATCACGCGATCCAGTCGAGTTGTATAAAGAATTTGTGAGTCGAAGACCAGTTGAAGCAAATAGCTCTCACAGTCCGTTTTATCTCACACCTATTCCTGTTTTAGGACTAGAAAATGTCCGAGATCTTGAATTCTAATTCCCTGCAGAAGAAAGTCACTCCATCGTGTACGGTCTCCTCGTCGGCTTCAACGGCAACAAGTGAGCGCACAGCCGAGTCAATGCCATCATCAACACCGTCTACTGCTCGCGACGAAGCTGCTCAACCTGGTCAAGTCGGACAGTTATTCCCAGGAGCTATATTGAATAACTGTACATTTAACATTAATCTCACATCCCATGAATGATAGATAATCACTTTTGTATTGTTGAAAATTTGCGCTAAATCCTCCCGCGTGACTGTTCAGAACTGTTTCCCTGGGAGCGCGTGCTGAATTCGTGACCTATTTACCATATGTTGACTGTTCTATATCAATCCGCCATTCACAAATCTGTTACTACGTATTTTACTACGAATGTTACAGGTACTCGTCTTTATGAAATTGTGAATATATTCAACTTTGAAAACATACCTCGTGTTGCTAAGTGATCATTTAGCTATTTAGATGTATAATAAATAGGTTATTGGTTGAATACTGACTGATGTGGACTCGTCCTATTTTTGTGGGGCGAATGTGCGGACTCGCAAGCTCGTCCGCACATCTTCGCCCCACAAAAATAGAACTCGTCCACATCAGTCAGTATTCAACCAATAACCTATAAGTATTCTCACAACGCTTGGGGCTCCATGCGCGAAGAATAAATTTGTGAAACTTGTCGAAGATTTATGGTAATTGTGATTAGTTCTCGCAGAGTTTCCCGCCGAAACGCGAACATGTGTCAAGCGTGTCGGGCCTTTCGAAAAGGAATTGCTCACCAACGCTGATTAAGCTCCCAGCCATTGTTGACCCATACGTGAAGAATACATTTCTGACACTTGTCAAAGCTTTATGGTATTTGTGATTGGTTTTCAAAGAGTTTCCAGCCGAAACGCGAACATGCGCCAAGTGTGTCTGGCCTTTCGGAAAAGGAATTGCTTACCATTCTGGTTTATCTGATAATATGATATATGACATCGTGGCTCCGTTCAGATTTATCTGATAACATGATATATCGTGGCTCCATGCGTGAATAATAAATTTGTGAAACTTGATGGTATTTGTGATTAGTTTTCAAAGATTTGAAAATTATTTCTTCAGGTTCCGGCGAGGATCGAACTCGCGACCTTCTGCGTGTTAAGCAGACGTGATAACTACTACACCACGGAACCACTTGTGTCAAATTCTCGCTTAAAAATAACATGTTGGAACATACCCCTTAGATGTTGCATTAACTCTTTAAATGTGTCAGTAGTACCGGCTCTTCCAAGTGTACTCACTGTTGGTACCCTAAATGAGTTTTGCAACGCTTTAGGTTTAAGGGTGTTGATTCAATTGTACAGTTAATTTAGTCAAGTTATTTAAATATCTGCATTCATGAGAGAACGAGCTCTATGATCTCTTTCAGTCTTTATTGTTGTACACATGGCTATTGGAATTATCAGCCATGTTGAAAAGGTAAAATAAATTAAAGGATTGTGCTGTAACACCAGTTGAATCATGTGTCAACTGAAACCAACTAATGCGTAATATCTATGTTTTAGCATCATCATACTCAGTGGGAGAAATATAGATTGGAAAAAGGTTCCGGCGAGGATCGAAATCGCGACCTTCTGCGTGTGAAGCAGACGTGATAACCACTACACCACGGATCCATTTTAAGGAGGTTCAAATAGGTACGCTGTCAGTGAATAGTCGAAACTCATAAAATGTTTATTACCGCAGCATCTTGTATGACTTACACGGACCAGCATCACCATAGAAGACGCTGGCTGTACGGTCATTCTTAATATATCTGGCTATGAGTGTTCTCGTGATAATTCGTAAAGGTCAGGGATTCCTTGATGATCGGGGTCGTACTTTTAAATGCCAACTTTAAATTCTTGTTATTAGGTGTAGATGTTCTAAGTTTTTAAAATGGAGTCGATTTATCTGATAACATGATACATGTATAAAAAGCGATATCGATTGCAACATGACTGGGCTATAGGCGGTCATACCTCATTCTGGCCTTTTGAAAAGACAATTGCTTACCATTCCGGTCAGGCCAGGGTAACGCTGATTAAGCACACAGCCATTGTGGCTCCATGCATGAAAAATAAATCTGTGAAACTTGTCGAAGCTTTATGATTAGTTTTCAAAGACTTTCCCGTCGAAACGAGAACATGCGCCAAACGTGTCGGGCCTTTCGAATGGGAATTGTTCACCATTCTCGCCCGATCGGGATACCCCTGAGTATTCTCAAAACGCTTGGGGCTCCATGCGCGAAGAATAAATTTGTGAAACTTGTCGAAGATTTATGGTAATTGTGATTAGTTCTCGCAGAGTTTCCCGCCGAAACGCGAACATGTGTCAAGCGTGTCGGGCCTTTCGAAAAGGAATTGCTCACCAACGCTGATTAAGCTCACAGCCATTGTGGACCCATACGTGAAGAATACATTTCTGACACTTGTCAAAGCTTTATGGTCTTTATTGCTGTACACATGGCTATTGGAATTATCAGCCATGTTGAAAAGGTAAAATAAATTAAAGCATTGTGCTGTAACACCAGTTGAATCATGTGTCAACTGAAACCAACTAATGCGCAATATCTATGTTTTAGCATCATCATACTCAGTGGGAGAAATATAGATTGGAAAAAGGTCCGGCGAGGATCGAACTCGCGACCTTCTGCATGTGAAGCAGAGGTGATTTTTTTTTTCTTTTGAATAGAATGTTTATTCAAATATAGGAACTTATACACAAAACTTTCAGCACATATACAAGGCATACAATTCGGCGAATCAGGTGAATTAAAAGATATATATCACAGACTAGGGAATTCCTGATCGCCCAACGAAAGTTCATTTTTACTCCATAATTTGCTTCATGTAAAGTTATGTAATAGAAATACTTTTACATTCTTGTTATGGTAAACTATAAAGTAAGTTGATGATAAAGATGCAGAATGTGCTAAACATAATTGCGGAAACTTAGTTTTCAACTTATCTTCATTGTCAACATTTACAAACGGATTATGTTTGACAAAACGTTTCTCGAATAACTGCCTGTTCCCTTTTAAATATACAAAAGCTGCTTTACTACTTTGTATCAGTATAAATTTGAACAAATATTTTACAGGTAAAACTTTCTCGGGGACGATGAACATGTTTCTCCTTCGTAGAATAGCCAATCTGGCTAATGACAAGAGAATATTTACAAAATACGTATTTACATTTGTGGAATTTGTACAATACCCAAACAAAAGAAGTGTATCAAAAGAAGCTCTATTTAGAACTTGCACATTAGCATATTGAAACAAATTCTCAACAATGCGACCAATATACTGAAGAAAATCCTGTACAGACGGACAAAAAACCAGCAAATGTTCAGTGTCCTCGACATGTAAGTTACACAACTTACATATATGTTTGTGTCAGACAAGCCAACTTTGAACAATTTCTTTTGTGTAAAAATAATATTGTGCAACACCTTATAGTCTGTGTCTACACAGTCTGGACCCTTCCCTGGAAGATTAACCAACGGCCAAAACTTCTTAATTTCAATAGTAGGGTATAAGAGCTCCCAATAGTGTACAGATATTGGTTCCTTAGAAATTTTATTTCTGAGCAATTTGTAAAAAAATGAAGTATTTAATTGACACAAAGGTTTCTTAACTCCGTTATGTATAATAGCCATATCTTTAACTGTACACACAGTTGCTGCTGGCTCATGTATAGCATACATCCACTCTTCAGGAATGGCGGATTTAATCAAACTATACAACAATTCAACATGCTTCGGTGACGTCTCAGGACAAGCATCCAAAACAACCTCCTGTACCACAGCCAGGGGTAAAAACCCAGGAATCACTTCATACAAAATATCCTTCAAGAGAAACAGTTTCGATCTGATGAACAGCTCCGAACACAATGTTTTCCGTTAACAGCGATTCTTGGATTGATAAAAAGTGGTTGACATAGAACAGATTCCCCATTAGAAATATCAATAGATGCACAATGCTGTATATCAACCAATGCCATAAACATGTCCTTATAAAATTCACGAAGGCTATTTACAAGTGGCTTGTGAATGGTCATAAAAAATAATTCAGACGAGAGACCCAAGTCCATCCATCTGTTCAAAAAATATTTAAAACAATCTTTCCAGATAGCACAATGGGACGCATTACAAAATCGTGCCAAAATCTTCAACCGAAAGGCCTTTCATTTACATAAAATATCCGGAATGTTTAAGCCTCCTTTACACGTATCATCTATTACAGAACCATATAACTAACTAGGTGCGCCCCACCGTTCCACAAAAAGGTAAGGCACATATTCTTTAGTTGCTTCGGGTAGATATCTGGTAAAGACAAAACTGTTGTAACATACCAAAATCGAGATAATAACAAAGTAGATATAACAACAGCCCTGCCTTTTAATGTCAGTTTCCTTTGTTTCCAAAAACTTAAAAGTATTTCAGTTTTATGAATTTTCTCTGTGCACACAAAGTTTTGTTAATTCCAATGTATACGCCTAAAATACACAAACAGTCAATACTAATTGGAAGTCCCTCTATGCGGTCACTGACAAAGTCACCATTAACAGGCATAACCTCGGACTTACCCACATTTAGTCTAGCATTAGATGCTGCACCATACAAAACCACACACTCAATACACTTTCCAACTGATTTCTTATCTCCAACTGTGATTGTAGCATCATCCGCATGTTCAAAAATTAGGGAAATGGTTGAAGACCCTGGTATACTTATTCCATGTATATCTTCCGATGATCGTATAAGAGCGCCTAGAGGCTCAACACTTAATACATACAACAATGCTGATATTGGACATCCTTGTCGGATAGACTTTCCAACTTTAAAATAATCCGTAAGGAATCCATTGCATTTAACTGTACTGCGGACATCAGTATAAAAAATCTTCATCCACCGGATGAAATTGTCACCAAATCCAAATTTACTCAGTACATTAAATAAATATTCATGTGCCACTCTATCAAAGGCTTTCTCCTGGTCTAGTTTTACAAAATATGCTTCCACATTATCATCTTCAACATACTGTAATACATCTCTTAGACTACAAATAGTATCTGATATATCCCTGCCAGGTATACAGCAAGTCTGACAGGGATCAATAATACTACCAACAACCTGTTTTAATCTGTTGGCCATACACCTCGATACATTCTTATAATCAACATTAAGAAGGTTGATTGGCCTCCAATTTTTTAACAAAGTTTTAGGCCCCTTCTTCTTACACACTAGGGCAATAATCCCACTTTTCATTGAGCGGGACAGTTCTCTAGCGTTAAAAGCATGATTATATACATCAAGTAAAATGGGACCCACAGTGTTCCAAAAATGAGAAAAAAACTCCACAGTAAGCGAATCGCCTCCCGGCGATTTATTCCGGGTCATGCCATCTAACGCATACTTCAGTTCCTCAAGGGATAATGCCCCATCACATAATTCCTTATCAGTTTCAGAAAGGGATGTTTCAATTGATGATAGAACGGATGTCTGTGCTTCAGCATCAATGTCCTCTCTCGGCGTTCTCTGGAAAAACTCTACTCCTCTTTCATTCTTCCCATTTTCGACTATGCCGACGTTATCTGGAGTAACTGCACACAGTACCAGTCTGAAATTCTTGAAGACCTGCAACTGGATGCACTGCGCTCTATAACCGGATGTACTCGCGGAACTAGTCATGCTCTCCTGTATGAAGAACTGGATTTCTACCCTTGTTCGTACGCAGAAAAAGACACAAACTGCGCTTATTTTACAAAATGGTTAACGAAAGCACCCCGACTGATCTCTCTTCCCTTGTACCCCCTTCAATTTCAAATTTAACTAGGTACCAACTGCGGAACAGCACAGATATTATAATCCCACATGCCAGAACCGCCCTTTACATGAACTCATTTTTACCATCGGTTATCCGCATGTGAAACTCGTTGGAATTAAATATTCGTGAATCAACATCATTCCCTTCCTTCTGTCATCCAAAGACGATGAAGTGGTGCCTTCGTTTTTCTATATTGGTGAACGCAAAGCGCAGATTGTGCATTCGCGGTTAAGACTTGGATGTAGCTCACTAAATGCGCATATGTACTCCCGACATCTCTCAGAAGATTCATCATGTGCCTGTGGCCATGGTAATGAAAATCCAGAACATTTCTTCCTTTTCTGTCCCCGTTATGGTATAACTAGAAATAATTCATCTAACCTGCTCAATTACGACGTCAAAACTCTATTATTTGGAAACCAAAACCTAAGCGACGAAGAAAACACAAACATTTTTATCAGTGTCCAAACATTTATTTTGCAATCTGAGAGATTCCCCGAGTGAGTAGTCAACATACAAGTCCTAACTGAAACATCTTGCCATCTCTTATTTTCAATTTAACTTTATCACACCATGTTACAAATTTTATTTATGCGACATCCAATGGCATCAGTCAACACAGATATATACGTTGTTGCAATACTTTGTGATATTATTATATGTACATCTTAGTCCATTATGATACATGTGGTAATTTTGAATTATTGTACTTTTTTGAGCCTCCCGTCAATTAACTGATCTATATATATTCTCTCGGGAGAGGTGTTTGCATAGGCCTGGCCTGTTCGCCCATCCCTATTTCTTCATTGAAATAAATATATTGTTTAAACCAATGTCCTCTCTTTTAACAAATCCTTATAAAACTTAGAGATCTCATTTAATATAGATTCAGTATCATAAATAGTATCACTATGCATCAACAGTAGATAACTCTGATATTAATTTATTTTCTTGTCTGTACTTCTCCAGATTTAAGAAATACTTAGTATTTTGTCACTCTCGTGTATCCATCTAGCCTTAGACCTCAATATAGCGCCTTGGCATTTCAAACAGTCGAGATCCTTTAAACGACCCTCTGTTTCGGTGATTAGACTAGTGTTGTAATCAGGAATAATAGCAGTTCGCCTATATTCATTGTCTAAAATCCTTTGTAACTGATATAGTTCTTGCTCAGATTCTTTCTTTTTGCGAGCCCCATAAAAGCGGGCCAATTGCTTAATTTTATATTTTGTGTTGTCCCACCAAATCAGTTTTTCCGTTACATATAACGGACACTTTAATTGATCATTCAGAAGATTTAAAACCCTATCACCAAACAATTTTTCAGACAGTAACAAGTTATTGAAAACGTACATCCCAGGTCCTCTTTCAATTGTGTTCATTTCTAGATGACAAAACATTGCGCTGTGATCACTAAGTGACGTGTGTCGGAAATAGATAGATTTCATCAACCAAGTCAAACCCCTTGAAATTAACACATGATCAATTCGGCTTTGCCTTAAAACACCACTGATATTTCTGCGCCATGTGAAGGCAATCTTGTCGGGGTTTTCATATCTCCAGATATCTCTTAGATTGTGAGTATCCATACACTCTAAAAGAACATTCCTGGAGCGGTCATATTCTAAAATGTTCGTTGATCTGTCAATAGCAGAAAAGACTGTATTTAGATCTCCAACCAATATCGTCTTTACATCTCTAATATAATCCTGGACCTTCTCGAAATATACCACACGTTCAGTAACGCTATTCGGAGCGTATAGATTACACACATCTAACTCTACATTATTAAAGGAGAAAGAAATTCTCAAAACACGGCCAACATTATCTTTTTTTACAGATAGTATAGAATCATATAAATGTTTTGTTTTTTTGTTTGTTTTTTTTTATATATTTTTATTCAGGTTAGCACCATTCAGCAAAAGTATATACATCATATTTTGCGCCACATTGGCCGTAGATATAATTATTTCATTTTCTTATGAACGTGGCAATTATACTCAGAAAGGCATTAAACCTGTTTTACTGTATATATAAATATAAATAACTATAATAAAGTGAATTGACACTGGACATTATAGGAGCACATTACCTATACATGGTGGAGGGTTCAGGGAGTACATACTGTGTATCTGTTGTACAGAACTAAAGTAGCAGTGCATTGAAACTGGACCACCTGGCTTGGAAGATATCGTACTGACATTCTATATAGTAGCCAACTTTTTCGGTTTCATAATATTTTACTAAAATTTTCTTAAAGATTTCAATTTTTGGCACGGTCTTCTTCAACTTACTGTGATATATATGCCGTTTTGCTAGCAGCAAAATGGTATTAAATGCTTTGTCGTTGTAAAGACCTCCAAAAAGTATTAATTTGCAGCTTGTGTTAACTATGACAATATTTTCAGCCTTGTCTGATATCCATTGAAAAAGAGCGTGCCAAAATTCTTTCGTTACTGGACAATCAAAAAATATATGAGTGAGCGTTTCTCTTTTAATGTTGCAGAAATCGCACAAATCCGAATCGACTATATGTATTTTCTGAAGAAAGGTGTTTGTGGCCAGGATACTGAAACCACCTAAGAGCCACATCTTTCGTGCATTTAAATGGCATGGAGTGAATTTGTTTCCATTCTTGCTCGCCGATATTTAAAATAGCCTCCCATTTATTTTCCCTGTTTGATTTTGAATATTTGGATGTTACAAGTGTTCCGTAAAAAGGCTTGGTTCCTTTGTCGAATTTTGTTAGAATTTCAATGAAGTAGGGCATAATTGGGTAGGCCAATTTAGATACAGGTCCGAAGGGTTCCAAGAAATGTTTTACTACCGTTTTGATTCCTACGTAGTTTAGGAAGTTTATTTTTATATCATACGTTTTTTCTAGTTCCTGTAATGTGCAGAAAGTTCCGTTCGAGTCGAAGAGGTCATTAACGTAGCGTATTCCACTAAAGTACCAGGTTTTATAGAACACTGGTTGATGACCAACCTTCAAATTGTCATTGAACCATATATATTGTGACATAGCTTGAGCTATATTATTCACCTTAAGTTGTTTCATAAATTCACTCCAGGCCAAAAATACATCTTTCCAAAAAGCGTTTTTGACGGACTTGCTCAAGGTTTCCATTTGCCCAGGGCCGCATTCTTCTAAGTGGCATGGAATATTCAAAATGTAGTACAGAAGATGCCTATTAGGGGATGACCGTTGCACAATTCCCCGGAAACAAGTAATTTTAACGGATTTAATAAAGCTATCTAAATCCACCATTTTAACTCCTCCCTTGTCATAGTCTTGCGAAAATTGTTTCCTGTTTACCTTATCATTCCCTCCCCAAATGAATTTATACAATATATTTTTTATCTTGGTAAGTATGTTTTGGGGAGGGTTTGGCAGCGTAAACAGCAAGTGATTTAATTTTGGAATAGCTAATGTTTTTACTATTACGACTTTACCCAGAACTGTTAATGAACGTTGCGACCAACTTCCTAATAAGTGTTGTATCTCTTTTAGCTTTTCAGTATAATTAATTTCTACCATGTCTATCATACCCATAGTGAATGTTACCCCTAGCGTTTTGAAGGAATTTTTAGACCAGTCTAAATTGCGTTCCAAAAAAGATTTATCGGGTGGCTTTTTCTTCCGTCCAAGACAGAAGATCTTAGTTTTATCCTTATTGACTTTCAGACCCGACAGCCTACCGTACCACTCGAGTGTTTCTAAACAGGCTTTGAGTGAGGCGTCTGACCCATCTAAAAAGAGGGTAGTATCATCCGCAAATTGAGAAATTTTATATTCTTTATCACCAATTTTAATTCCTTTTATTTGTTCATTCTCACGAACGAGTAAGGCTAGAATTTCAGCACATAAAATAAACAAATAGGGAGAGAGCGGATCTCCTTGTCTACATCCCCGTCCAATTTGGAAGGTATCCGATAGAAAACCGCACTGTTGTACAGAAGAAAATATATTATTATAAAAAGTGTCTACCCACTGGCAAATGGAGGGCCCAAAATTGAATAACTTCAGAGTTTGTCTTAGAAAATTCCAGGATATAGTGTCAAAAGCTTTTTCAAAGTCTATTAGTAATAAACAGCCAGGAATTTCACTTCTCTTTGTAAAATCCATTATATCAAATATCGACCTTATGTTGTCCCCAATGAACCTACCCTTCACGAATCCACTTTGATCTTTGTGTACAATTTTGTCTAGATATTTCTTAATTCTCTCGGCAATACAGGCGGACGCAATCTTATATTGCACATTGAGGAGTGTTATAGGTCTCCAGTTCTTCAAAAATTGCCTAGGCTTGTCCCCCTTTGGAAGACACGTTATTAACCCATGCCTTTGTGTAATAGACATCCCTTGTATATTGAAACCATAGTTTAAACTGGCTATCAAGAAGAAACTGATGTCTCTCCAGAAAAATTTGAAGAATTCAGAGGTGAACCCACCCGTTCCCGGGCTTTTATTGTTTTTAGTTCTTTTCAAAGCTACGAGAACTTCTGTGGGGGTTAACAGTCCTTCGAGGGATTGACTTTCTATGTCAGAAAGTTTGTTGAAAGTTCTAAAATTTAAATCTTCTAACCCTAAATTTTCGTTATCTTGTGCTTGGTACAGTTTACCATAGAACTGTTTTACCTCAGCAAGGATCTCTTGTTGGTTCGTAATTTCGCAGTCTTCGGTCTGTATTCTAGGGATAGTTTTATTGGTGAAGTTGCGTTTCTCTAGGCTACAAAAGTATCGGGTGGGTTTTTCACCGTCCAGTAGCCATCTAGCTCGAGATCTTACCATTACCCCCTCCATTTTTTCTTTTCTAAGAGATTCAAGTTCAAAATTTAACTTCTGTATTTTTTGCTTTATATCTGCATCTGCTGATGAATTCAAACTGTTTTCTAAGCTTTGTATGTCTGTATTTAGATCATTAGATTTCTCCTTCTTCTTTCTGGTCGAAAATTGTATAGTTTCCCCCCTTAGTTCCAAAACTCATCTGATGTTAATGGATCAGCATCGTGGACCTCTGATGGAGTAAACGCCCCAACATGGGGTAAACCTGGTAAATGATAGAATATCCAGAAAAACTAACCTGTAATGCCCGATGTCGTACGGCTTAAAGTTTCCACCAAAACAATAAACCTACATATATTTGTCGAGAGACATGTACAGAGGGCGGGCCTCGGGGACTATGTCCACCAGCAGAATCCTACCATATACAGGTAATAGACACTAGCTTGTGTTTGCATATGTGATTTATTTGATGTTGCGTGGATGTTTTTCGAGTACAGACGCGAGAATTCTTCATGGAAGACGGCTAGCTTGTGAATGTCGGGTCTGACACTTCTATTTATATGATGGTTCATATAGGGACGAAGATTCTATGTGAATTGACATGTAACGTGAAGTAACGTCGAGAATTCCATTGGTCAAATGCAGGCATCTGTACAAGCTCATTGTCTACAGTTGTGGGTGTCGGGGAGAGGCCTTAAATGAGGCGCAGTTTAGCTGCAACCAAGACACGACTGCATATGCTCGTCATGATCCAGAAAACAAGCTCTTGGGTTTGGCCTACCATGATCGAGGAGATGAACAGCTGCCAATTGTATAATATATCCTACTTAGGAACTCGGACAATCTCACTCGATTTGCGACAGCGAGGTATGGAAAAAATCCTATACCCTGATGAGAATATGTAACCATTGTTAGACAAAGATCCTTTGGCGCGTAGCAACTATCAGAGGTAAAGTTATGGGTACCGTCTAATGCTGGCTTCATATGGGCATATTGCGTGTCTTGATAGTATCAAATAACTGAATACTGGGCCTTCCATTAGTCGTTATGTAAGTACCGATATAACAGTCGAATCCTCCACTACAGCTGGTATGAACACACGCAATAGTGTGAATCTTGGACTGAAGGAAATCAGAGCTCGATCGATTTGCTTGAGGTAATGTTGTATATTTCATGGAAAAACATTTACGACCTCCTCTGAGCTATTACAAAACTGACAGCTTCCGTAATTTGTAGGATAACAAATCATCCTGGTAAACTGTATGTGATACACGGCCTATGTAATCTTTTTTTTTATTGACGAGAAAATTATTTTATGTTCGACCTCTAGAAATTGAATTTCGGATCCGATACCTGCTATATAAAACTTATCCAGAACACATGAATTAGCTATCAACTGATAATGGCATCCTGTCTTGAATCTATGATCTTCATCAACCAACAATCTCAGTCCCTTCTCTCATACAGAACTATTTAAGAGGCCTCCATCTGAACCAATCCTGTGGAATTCACTCATATACCTACCGCACAAAATGCTTCCACAGAGAGCAACTTCAAAACATTGTATCTAAATAACAAATCACAATGTAATATATAAATATGTTTCTGAATATCTATGTCTACGTTCCTGTCAATACATGTACGTTATGTATTTTATTATTATATAATTTACATTTCGTGTGGATTGTGCATGAATGTATGAGGGAAGTGAGGAAGACCTTTAATAGCGAAGATCAGTAATATGCTGGTTGAGTGTACTTTAGTAAACCATCTTCGAACGAGAATATCGCCATATTATCAACGAAAGCAGTTGGCGCTTACCTTCTAGCATGCTTCAAATTAGCTTGCGTCAATCGTGTACAGTTACATGTATGTTGAAAGTTACATGCCATGTTGACCCCTTAACAAAATCACGGGCTTTAGTTGTCTATCTACGAATGTCTAACATAATGACTCGCTGTTGTATGCCCCGACACGGAAGAAGCTCTAATCACAATATACTAGTCTAACTCTCTTAGATATTTATTCTGAAGATCCTGAATTAAATTAATTAATTTCGAGTGTAATTATGTAAAAGATGTCCAATTTGTTTTCCAATTTCTAAGAATCCTGTTTGATGGTCTATCGTTGCCAATCAAGGCAAAGAGTTTTTCATGTCATGGTATAAAGGGATTGTGTATTTCAAAATCACAATCATTATGTTCCGGGACTTGCGAATAACCATGACAAAAAAGAAAAGTATTTTAGCGTTCGCTCAGATATTTGGTCGTGGTTCCATTTAGAGATATATGAAAGTTCAGAAACGTCATATTGGATACTGCTGCCTCAAGAATGATGGCTGAAAAAAGATATACTTCAGATTTACATTCTAAAATCCGATTCTCTGACCTGACCAGGATTAATTTTCGTTCAACAAATGTCTGTACTTGTGTGTGTCTTATTGTAATCTACTTCATCTAAAATAGGACAGAGAAAAACTGTCCAACATACTGAATGCTTGGTCAAAAGAACTTATTAAAAGGCACTGTAGACACTGTTAATGTCCAAACGCCCGTTAATGTCCAAATTGGACATAAACACGCAACGAGTGCGTGTTAATGTCTCACGTAGGACAATAAGACGCCAGCATGAATGTTATCGTCCAAACTTTGGACATTAGCGGTCGATATGTATCACTTCGACCGTTATTGTCCTAAAACAGTCCCGCCTCTGTTCCAAAATTTCATTGAGACCATTTAGCGCGCGCCTACAAGAAATGTGTTGATCGCGCGTCGTTTTGAAGAAACTGAAAGTACGTATGCAGCGTTCCATTTGGTAAGTTTGTAATTAGATATTAGTGAAAAAACGAACTACGGACTACGGAGTATGGACTGTTAATGAACACATGAAAACATTTAAAAAACACCAAGACAGGGCGAAATCGCTTTGTGAGACTACAGCCCATGTTCATATATCCATCTTACACTGCGAGGAATCGATATGACCACAAGATATTGAATTAGTAAAAAAACGAACTATGGACTATGGACTGTTAGGACATTAAGACGCAACTTGTACATATTGAAAAAAAATCAGTTGCAGGTCGACCGCTAATGTCCAAATTTGCCCTAGGACAATAAGAGGCGGTTAATGTCCAAACTTAGGACATTAACACGCGCTCGCTGCGTGTTAATGTCCAATTTGGACATTAACGGGCATTTGGACATTAACAGTGTCTACAACTGTAGACCCGTATCAGTATTCGCATCGTACTACTCTTTTGTAAGTGGCATACAAAAGCACTCTTGATTTGAACTTCATTCCAATAA
>JAVTVY010043580.1:0-21587 GCA_036873755.1 Hanleya hanleyi | reverse complement strand
TTTATATAATTACCAGTCTGATAATCAACCTCTCCTCAGAGTTTACGAGATCAAGGATCTTGGTGTTACCTTCCGATCTGATATTGATTTTAAATTACATATAGATTCATTTTGTGCCAAAGGCTATAAAATGCTTGGTCTTATAAAGAGATCATGTAAAACTTTTAAATCTGTAGAATCGCTGAAATGTTTGTATATATCACTGGTAAGAAGTAGGCTGGAATACTGTTCTTCTGTATGGTCACCCAGCACTCAAATACTCAAGGACAAAATTGAACACGTACAATCAAATTTTATCAAGTTTTTATGTTTTAAATGTGGTGTCGACTTTTATACTATGGGGTATGAACGTGCATGTTGTCATTTTAATCTGCAGCCACTTTACAAACGCCGTCATCTTTTAGATCTTTTAACATTACACGGCATTTTAAACAACCGTTATGATTGTCCTTATTTGTTATCTCAAATAAACTTTTATGCCCCAACTAGACAGCTACGACAAAGACCTGTTTTTTATGTACCAGCTGCAAGAGTGAACGTACGTAAATTTTCGTTCTGCCCAAGAACAATGGTTTTATGTAATGACTTTTTATTAAACCCATCTTATGATATTTTCAATACGAAAACAGTTTTTAAGAAACAGGCAATCAAATATCTTATGAAGTAAAATCATGTTATATCAACGCTAATATCTCCACTTTTATGTGTTATACAATTACGTAAGCTCGTTAAACTTATTAACTGTATATTTTTGTTAACTGTATTCTAATGCATATATTGTTATTTTGTATGAATGAGTGTGTGATTCTTGTATATAGTGTTTTCCGAAGTCTGTTATTGGGTCTTCTGGCCTATTGACTTTGTAACGAAATAAATAAATAAAATAAATATCATGAAGTTATTCTTACCACATTACCTGTTACCACGAAAATATCCTTGTCACATTACCTTTTATCATGAATATATTCTTGCCACATTACCTGTTATCATGAAGTTATTATCACATTATCTGTTACCATGAAGTTACTCTTGCCACATTACCTGTTATCATGAAATTATTCTCATCACATTATCTGTTACCATGAAGATATTATCGTCATATTAACCCTACCATGCCTGCACCCCCCACCCCCACCCACTCAACTTTCTTTCCTATCTCCAGAACGACAATCAAATGCAAGATGATCCAACGCGACTTTTTAGTTTATCATATTGGGGTCATTTTGAGCCTATATGCACCCCCCGAGTAGAGGATCATGGGTAAATTCAAGATGGCGGCCATTTGGAGTACCAGAAAAATTAGTTTTCGTCAATTTTCTTAGCAATTCCTGCTTTTCTTGGAGGAAAATGTGGCAATTTCTATTTTATTTCACATCAGACAATTATTTAGTAATTTATCAGGCAGCTTTTGCAAAGAAAACACATAAATAAAAAATGCGAAAAATCTGACCGAAAAATCGACCAAAAAATACCGGTTTTAAATCTTTTTTTTTTACATTTTCTGGTAGAGCTTAACCCAAGGGTATAATGTGGTAAGTTTCAACTCCCTAGCTCAAGCGGTAAGAAAAATATTCATTCCCCCTCCCCCTCCACAGGTCTTGACCCAAAAATCCAAAGGTCCCAAAAATCCCAGGCCAGATAGAGTTAACTGTTATCATGAAGATATTCTCATCATACTACCTGTTATCATTAAGTTATTATTGTCCCATTAACTGTTATCATGAAGATATTCTTATCACACTATATGTTATCATGAAGTTATTCTTATCACATTACCTGTTATCATGAAGTTATTCTTATCACATCACTTGGTATCATGGACGTATTCTTATCATATTAGGTGTGATCATGACGTCATTCTTATCACATTACCTGTTATCATGAAGTTATTCTTACCTATCAAGGAGTTTATTCTAAATCGCATAACCGTCATGAAGTCATTACGTTGCAGTAAATTACCTGTCCAGTGTAGTAGGAAAAGGGGAGGAGAGAGGGTTCCACGAGGTATACCCCCTCCCCCCCCCACACACACACCACCACCACCACCACTACCACCACCACTACCACCACCACCCCACTTTGAAATCACCTGCACGCTTTTTCGGAAATGTGACACAAATTCACACGGAATGCTTGAATTTCCAACATTTGGGAGCTGTTAAAGCTATTACAAAATATTCATGGCAAACTTCTAAAACCAAAGCTAATTAAAAAACATTCTGAGCTGTGAAATAAGTTGCTGGGTTAATTAGCTTCTACAATGCTCAAAATTGCAAGCGAATTCAAGAAGATTTAGCTACGCCCTTGCTGTCGTCAGTTATCCTGATGACATTACCTGTCATCATAAGTTATTCCGACTGTATTACCTGTGATGTGACAAATAGATGAGGTTCGTGATGACGTAATCTCAAGTTGACCAGCTGAAACTCTTCCTTTAAGAAGTCTTTCAACCCCATGACGACTTTTGAACGGAACAAACTTCTTTAAGTGCCGGTAGCAAATTATCGCATCAGCAACTGACGTCGTTAAATTTAAACCACCAGGACTTGAATTGTAGGCTTCTGTTATGATATGATCACAAACTTATCCAAACTTGGTCAAAACTCATTCCAAATCTCATGAAATCTCAACTTCAATTTGACATTTTGCGAACCTCAATCACATACGAGGAAATATCACAAAAATGGATGTCACTTAAAAAAAACAGAATTCCATATTTAGGCGTTCTGCTGTGTGATATCCGTACGATCAAACACCCGCCAATTATGGTGGAAATCTCCGAAGTAAAGTGAAGGACTAGCAAGGTACAGGTACAAGACCATCACACTAACGGTCCATGGCTACGCTGACATCATATTGTCCTGTGATATGCCGATAGTCGATGTTCTGGCATTAGTTGTATTAGCTTGACATACATCTGCTTGGTTACGATGCGGTTGCTATTTGCACGTCGTGCAAAAACCAATCAAGATTTACACAGACAAAGAATCGAAAGCCACTTTACTACCCGTATATATCATGCAATTAGGTATTTGTTTAAACAAACTTCTCTCCGATGTTTAAGATGAAATACGATATCAGTATACTAGTATACGAGTTGAATCACTTGATACACGCCCATGAATGTTTATGAATATACGACTACAATAAAATATTATGCGTGCGTGTATATTATATTTCACAAATCTACACCAACTTAAGAATATTTCGAGGTTAATACGTAGTGTAAAAATAAGCGCTTCAGAACACAAGTTTAGGTTCAACAAGATGTAGATGAAGAAGGAGGTGGAGGAGGAAGAAAAGAAGGAGGCGGAGGCGGAGGAGGAGAAAAGTTGTAAAACCAGCACTGGGATCATAATCAAAATGCAGAGATTGAGAAATTAGACCAATCAGAGTTGATTTCCGAATTAATTTTATATGTCCATGTCTGTGATATAATATTTCGAGCAGAGTTACCTGCCTTGAAACTCTTTCAAGTTAAATCGAGTTTTCTCTGAATACATGGTTTTCACGAGAGCAAATATGGAAGAAAATTCATTACAAATGGTCATCAAACAGGACTGACGGTTCGAATACAAAATACAGTCACGTGATCAAATATAGCCGACGATACTTTGCAAATTAATAACATGAACAAAGATGGCGATCATTTACGCGATTGTGATTGGTCGAAATTCTCACTCTCTGCACTCGCACTCTGACCATGATTCCCGAACATGTTTTACAACTCTCCCTCACCACCTCTTGACTCCGGATCTGTGTCTTGAAGCTCTTAATTTTACACTACATGAACATACACTGAAACAATCTCCATTTTTTGTTGTAAACCAGTGCTGATCTTCACAACTCACTCCTGTGTTTTTGCTGACGCTAACCACGAGTAGACTCTGTCAAATCATGCACAAACGGTCGTGTCATGTCACGCACAAGTTATGTCCGGTCACGCACATGGCCGTGTCCTGTCACGTACACGTATTTGTTCTGTCGCGCACATGGCGTCACATACTTGTATGTGTCCTGCCATACACAAGTTTGTGTCCGGTCACACATTTGTGTCCTGCTTCACACACGCCTGTATCCTGCCACCCACAAGTTCGAGTTTCGGATACATAAATTTCTATTAATGTAATAAAAGTTTCAATTTTGCTAAAACACGAGTGGGAGTTATTAAGACATAACATTATTCAGTTTAAGACAAAACACTATTATTAGTGTGTGCCGGTATGATCTGTGAAAATGTAGGTTACAGTCCCAGTATGGCTGACATAGCTTGAACATGAAATACAACCACTTTGTCATCGATTACCAATATTGTACATTTATAACTGTAGGGTCACGTGAACATTAATGATTTACAGCGTACGGAGTAAACAGTCCGGAATGTGTGACTTCGATGTGCATGATACATAGATGGTGGTGAGACACGAGTATAATTTATTTCTTTAATATCAACTTGTAACATCAAAGATTGGCCGATCACAATTGAGACGATGTGACCAAAACCTCGAACATAAACAAAGCTCGCAATAATACTGGGGGTTAAACATGCATTGGTTTTACTCCACATTGTGGGAAGTAAACTTAATTGTTATTTTCGGGAGTTTTACTTCATATTTCCTGGAATTGCACTTCCCATTTCCGGGAGGTGCACTTCATCTTGTCGTACTCCTACGTATCGGAAGTTAAAGTCCTCGTAGTTAGAAGTTAACTTAAAGTTAATTTGCACACCTCGAAAACTTGCACTCCTCGTATTCAAAAGTTAACTTACACTCCTCATAGTCAGAAGTTAACTTAAAGTTAACTTGCACTCCTCGTATTCAAAAGTTAACTCGCACTACTCGTAGTCAGAAGGTAACTCGCACTTCTCGTAGTCAGAAGTTAACTTGAAGTTAACTTGCACTCCTTGTAGTCAGAAATTAACGTGCTGTTAAATTGCACTCCCCGTAGTCTGGAGTTAACTTAAAGTTAACTTGCACTCCTCGTATTCAAAAGTTAACTCGCACTCCTCGTAGTCGGTAGTTAACTTGCACTCCTCGTAATCAGAATTTAAATTGCACTCCGCATAGGCAGATATTATATGCCGCCTCATTGATGGAGTCAGTTTCCAAAAATATAATATTTATTATTCTTGCTGATTATGGATCATTACACTTCTCAAACAGAATTTGTCACGAAGATATGGGTAAATTATATGTAACTGAAAATTTAATACCGTCAGAAGCAATGTATTGTTGGTTCAACCTTATATATGTCCAGTTCTTTAATTAAAGTTGGTGTTTTTTATGACTTAAACATTATTACTAGTAATATGAATCAATTCTTCAGATCTTACGGATTTGAAACAGTTACAGGAGTCATTCCGGGCATAGGGGGTTAATTTTTTTTGTATGATATGGAGTACCCATTGCATAGAAAACGTGGATTTACGAGACATGATAAATGTCAAGCCGTGTCCGAGTGCAGCTGTGGATATGATATGTACTATTGTCGCGCAGGTAAACACTGAGCAAGGCAGCATTTTCAAAGCGAATAATTTATTCGAACGTGCTGTCGACAATATTAAGCTGCTAAGTATATCACGACGTTCAGAGTAGAACTTGGTTTTAAGGAAAGAACAAACCATTGTACCATAGGGCGTAGTATATTCCGTTTGACATGACAAAGTAGATATGAACTACGAGAACGGTGAAGTGGTACATTAACCAGCAGGCCAGGTTGATCGCTCTATCTTTTGAGAAATACGAGTGACTCACAAACGTAAAACCAAAGAAAGAACTAGTATATCTCTATTTTGGTATTTCGTTGCATTCAACTAATTGGAGTACGGTTAATGTCCACTTTCTGAATAAATTCTCTGTCACCAAAGTTAACTCTTCACAGTCACCAAATGCAAACGGTCTTTCAACCACCATGGTTATCTACTTTTCAGCCGCCATTAATATTCTAGGCTGAAATTCATACTTCTGACAACCAAAGATGTAATCAGCCACCAAGCAAACTAGCATTCCGCGATCAAGGTCAATTACATTTAACCACGAAGACTAACTATTTTCAGCACTAAGGCTAATTACATCCAGACACCATCCAATGCTAACTACTTCCAGTCGCGAAGGCTAACCATTTTTAGTTACCAGGGTAAACTAGTTTAGTTTAGATAAACTAGTCAACCATAAAAACTGACTCCAGCCACCATCTTGAAAGCTAACAACTTTCAGCCGCCAAAGTAGTGTAAAAGTGGGGGTTCTGGCCCACTGCGGTGTTCGCAATGACATCACACGTACCAAAACAGATAGGCGAAATATAACACACCACAACACGAGGACATGGCGACCAATGGCAACAATCTAGGCAAAGGCAAAGCGCAGGGTACGGCGAAGACACGGTGGAGAATAACATTATAGGCAAAAGGCAAAATGCTGGTTTAGGCAAAGGCATTATTTAGAGAGTGACCGATATTAAGCATTCCGCTCCGCTGCATAGGCGCATGTATCCATTATAACATATTACGCTAGCGTGTACTACATATTTCGTCTCGCAAAAATGACTTTTAATTAAAACTGATATTGATTTAAATAATATCACCACACATTCTACTCAAACATCTCAAATAATTTATTTGCCTTTTCAACGTCACATCAATTCTATACTCACACTCAGCCAATGGTGTATTTTTAAGGATCTTTAAACGCATATAATACCACAAAAATGGCCGAACGCTCGTTCGAAACCTATCCCTGAGTCCTGATTCTGTGAACAAACACCTTTTTGCAATTAAGCCTAACCATATTAGTACAGGAAACTATGTAACTTGTTGTGAGAGGGTGGAATGGAGTTACATCCCACGCAGTACTAGAGGATGGACAACAGAAGAAGATCCGACGACAAGAGAGAGATAATTTTATTTAACATCAAGTTCAGCAATATTACAGCTAAAAAGCGACGAACGACATCAAACTCTATATAAACTTCAAATATCTGACAACAAATTATTATTATTATTATTAAACCTTCTTGTGGTGCCCTATTACTAAATATGAGGTGTGTTCTGAAGATTTAAAATCTTATATTTTATAAATAGATAAATATATTCAATAATCATTACAGATTGATGATAATCAATTATAGAATCGACAGATGATCGTTTTCAGTGTATAGTACATATATATATGTTAAACGTTTACTAAGGTCATAGAGTGTTTGGGAAGCAGGGGGTTTGACCGAATAATAAAGGTCTGGTTTCCTGGCAATGCATGTTCTAAGGGTGAGCACACAATGGAACAAGTCACATGATGATGATGGTAAATCTCTATTTGTGAGCGGTATCACGTAACCAAGTGTTTGGTTCAAGTGTCTATTTATGTCTTCAAGCTATAAGACCTGTCTCCGTTGGATAACATGTGTGATTTATTGTAACTGAGAATTGAGATCTGTTTTTCTCTTGGACATAGCCTGTTCAAATATAATAGAGTATTTACATAATGGCTCATGGAATTGCTTCGTATATTAACTTTTGTACCACGATCAAACTCTTAAATGAATAAACAACAGTTCATCTTTACAACAGTGTCTGGTCTGATGGTAAACCTTAGACACAACTTTAATGTACGAGATATGGACTTAACGCCTGGAGAATTCTACAGTTCATACTCTTGTGGTGAAAGATTATCTTCTTTGAACCAGTGCGATGAAGATGTTTAGGGCAATATGTCTTTGACTATGACTATTAGGCCGACGATCCACTAAATGGACTGGGTCCCTAAAGTCCATTTCCTCTCCCCAGAAACAGTCTCTATCGATTTGGAAGGGCCTGCAGTGTCAAAGCCACACACACCTCAACATGTCACCTCCCTCACTTCTCTGCACAACTTTGACAGCTTCGCACGTGGCTTGAAATAGTTTCTCACCGTTATGCACAACTTCTTGTCTGCACCTTCTCGTACCTTTGAACAGTTTGCAGCTTCTCCTCAGTAGTATGTGCCTTCTCATCTGCCTTACTTTCCTGCACTTCCATAGTCTGCACCTTCTCACCTCCCATACTTCGAGACTTCTCATCTCCCTTACTTCCAAACAATCTCTTCGTAATCGTAACATGCCAAACCTGACATCTCTGATAGAATACGGCTTCACAAAGATGATGCAGGTGTCCAAGATAATGGCACAACAGGGAACAGTCATCAAGGGAATTTGAGCCTATTCAACGTCACCGTTTTCACTAGCAAATTTTATGCCTTTTTTATCGAAGAATGTGTGTGTTTCGGGAAAGTGTACTGATGTACTTATTTGCACAATGGTCGAAAGATAAGAAAATCGAGCTACACCTGATCAAAAATGGGACACAACATCGCCAAACTGTTTCGCTACAATGAAAGACAACTTATTTACTACAAATTCTAATATTTTTCTCATCTTTTTCAGAATTCGTTTGGGTGTCCCTTTAAATAGATGACAGATAGATTTCTGTGATGCGAGCCTTTAGTAAATAGATCGGCTAATTTTACGTTCACTTTTACAACACCCATCAAATTGTTCAAATTGCCAGATCGAAGTAATACATCTTGTTGTCATGCGGAATGCAGCTCCCATTTTTTAGTCGCTTATTTTCATAGGCGATTTGCCATTGACTAGAGCATGATAAGAATCGCGTCGGAGAAGGGTTTGTGTGAGCTTCCTACAAAAATTTCATAACCCACCTTTTCCCACAACCCGTCCGACCACTGACTATCATGGTAAAAGAGTGTTTAATTACTTTTGACAGTCCTCACAAATCGTTGCCGACGCTAATCTAATGATGGGTGGACGGATTTCAAATGCTCTCCTCTGCCCTCTCCAGGCCATCTCCACCATTATAATGTCCTCGATACTGTATTACTTGTTAGGTGCTGTAACGCTCTTTACATCAACTCTCTACACTCATATCACTTTGAACCATTGGTGTCCGTGCATTTCATCAGTGTGTCAGCCCACTGACATTACATTATTCAATCTACATGGATACTCTTCAGATTTTACCACATTACAGTCACCGATGCTTCTGTAATCAAGTACCAGTGATGTAATAAAACCGAATGTAGGTCCATATCATGAGATTGCGGCATCAGCCTTCAGGGAGTAGATCACTTTCATGTCCGTGCACCTATGGAGCTATAACATGAAGATTTTTGGAAATTTTCAAAATGGACTGAATTTTCTGACAATAGTATCCAGAAATGTTTTAAAAGTAAAAGAATAGTGATATCTGCCACAACGGAACCATTTAGATGTATTCATAGCCACTTCAAATTGAAATATATCTGAAGAAAATATGCGGGCCTGTCATATTCAACCATCGGGTGGCAAAGATTGCTCCTTAGACTAGAGAATATCCTTTCATTGCCCCCAGAATTTCATACTAATCAAATTCCAGCAATAAGGCAACCTTACAAATGCCATGGACATGACCCCCAAGAATATTTTCCCACTTCCATCTCAATTCCCTACCCCTACCACCTTAAATATGAAAACAGGCTATTTTCCCTACTAATTCAATAATAAAGGGTCCATACATAATGATTTCTATACATAGTATGCTGATCTCCTGTTTTTATATTACAATTTGTCTTATCTATCTTTGCCAAAAGTGTAAGAACATTTGTACTGACAAGTGAGAACCCCTCAACCTTGGGCGTATTTAAATAGTGTATTATTTAAGGAATGACTAATCGGTGTCAATAAGCAGTTGGTGATAATTTCACCAACCAAACAGTTCATCACTGGTGATGCATGTGTGATCGAAGTTTGAGGCTCCTAGGCTTAGTCATTCTTGAGATATGGCCGTAACAAGACACGGATGGACGGACATACAAACAGGATGACAGTACCCGAAGCCAATTTTAGCAGAAGCCCATGACCAGATGTTTATCTGGGTTAAGTTCATTGAGTCTTGGCCTTGTTATTCTTGAGATAGGGTCGTAAGAAGCTATTGGTGACAAAGTTGACATAATTTGACCTGGTGACCCAGAAAAATGGGTCAATCAGACAGATATTCAATAGGCTTCTCTTCTGTGACCATGTGTATGTGTGATGTAAGTTTGGTGTTCTTAGGCATAGTCAGTCTTGATATATGGTGTTAACAAGAAACCGGAGACCAATGGATGGACAGACCTACATGAAAACAATACCAACAAGCTGAGTAGCTAGCAGGTCCCCCGCCAAAAAGCTTGTCTGGAAATGGGCTTCTCACACACACACGGGATATAATCACCATATATATTTTGTGTGATGGTAAATTGGTACTAGGAGTGTGGTGTTGTTGATGTGAAGGAGATATAATTGTGAAGGACAATGTTGCAAATTGTCTATGGAAGAAAGGGGACAGGGTGATCGAGAAAGATCATCCGGTGGCATAGTTGTGCCGAAAAATCAGTGACTTTCTTCTGAGATCCCAGCCATCTGCTAAGTTTGAAGTTAATCGGTTGAATTGTTCTTGAGATATCTCGTTAACAATATAGTCGACGGCGGCCATCTTGGTTAACGCAGTTTGGTGAAAAACAATTCCAGTCATCTTCTTATTGATGTGAAGTCACTCCCCAGATTTGAAGTCGATCGGTTGAATTGTTCTCGAGATATCGTGTTCATAACATTTTGGAGATGGATGGAATCTAAGATGGCTGACGGCAGCCATCTTGGTTAACGCAGTTTGGTGAAAAACAATTCCAGTCATCTTCTTATTGATGTGAAGTCACTCCCCAGATTTGAAGTCGATCGGTTGAATTGTTCTCGAGATATCGTGTTCATAACATTTTGGAGATGGATGGAATCTAAGATGGCTGACGGCAGCCATCTTTGTATCGCAGTTTGGTGAAAATCAATTCCAGTCATCTTCTTATTGATGTGAAGACACTGCCCAGATTTGAAGTCGATCGGTTGAATTGTTCTCGAGATATCGTGTTCACAACATTTTTGGGATGGTTGAAATCTAAGATGGCTGATGGTGGCCATCTTGGATAACGCAGTTTGGTGAAAAACAATCCCAGCCATCTTCTCACTGATGTCAAGTCACCCCTCAAGTTTGAAGTTGATGATTTGAATTGTTCTCGAGATATCGCGTTCACAACATGGTTGGGACGGACGGACGGAAGGACAGACGGACGGAAGGACAGACGGACGGGTAGCATTTCCAAGTCCCCCTCCCACTTACGTGGCGGGGGACAAAAAGCCAATTTTGGTTGAGGGGTGAAAATAAACTATCTACTCCATTAAGTTCATAGTAGGCCTAGGCAACAATCAAATGAACATACTTTACCATCCATGTCCCATTTTTAATGATTCTTTTCCATGACCACATTTGTATGTGTAAATTTAGTGACCCTAGATATATGTGGGTAATGAGAAAAAAAGAGATGGACAGCTGTACCTACATGATGATGACAATTACCAGGACCAACTCTGGTCGAATAGTGAAAATAATACACAAAACTCCACAATTTCATCTGAAATTTATATTTCATGTTGGCATGTTTATTGATGACTGAAAACAGAATTATGTACATCTATTATTTACAGAGGTTTAACTTACAAGATAATCAGATCAATTCTCTCACTACAGCCCTCGCAATTACCAAAAATTTTGGCAATTGCTGAGGTACTGTAAATGCTGTCAAAAACAGTTTTTGCTGAGTCAGTTTTCCCTGATTGTGATGACTGCATGATTTGACAGATAAATCAGCTATGACCAGAGCGACAAATGTGTTCAGAGCATTCAAATGTAATGTGCCTAGAAGAAAAAAAGTGTCGACATTTCCTATACGTAAACAAAGGGAGGTCGTTCAATAAATCAGAAACTCTTTCCCTAATTTTCATCAGAATTAATTTCCCACTCCTGAAAGCAGTGACCAAACTATGTACCTAATATAGTAAATATATAAGGTTGAATAAAATCACAGCCATTTTCTTGAAAAAAAAAGACAAGGAACGAAGGCTTTTTTTCAAATCTTTTTTTTTCTCTTCTGCACAGTCCAAATATGTCCATCTTTTCTGGCAAACAGATGCAGTGGTTTACGTAATACAAAAATCGACCATAGAGGTCCACGTCTCCTGCCAGCAGCACCAGTTATGCTGAAAATCCACCGCAAGCAGCACCAGTTAGCTGAAAATCCCAGGTGGCCATCTTGGATTACACAGGTACCTGAAAAGCAATCCCAACTGTCCTCTCATCGATGTCAAGACACTCTCCAAGTTTGAAGTCTATCGATTCAACAGTTCGAGATATTGGTTGGTCCAGAAATGTGTAAAGATCCAACTGTTGACATTGCAAGAGCTGAAGGTGGCCATCTTGGATTACACAGGTAACTAAAAAGCAATCCCAACTGAACTCCCGCTGATGCCAATGCACTCTTCAAGTTTGAAGTCGACCGGTTTAAAAGTTCTCTGGTTATTGGTCGGGCAGATGGCAGCCATTTTGGAGTATGCAGAAAACTGAAAAGCAAGCCTAACAGTCCTCTCACCGATGTCAAGCCACTCTCCAAAGTTTGAAGTCGCTTAGTTCAATAATTCTCGATTTATTGCCCAGACAATGTCCAAGCACTTAAACTTCAAGATGGCGGACAGTGGATTCGCAGAATAGCAATATTCCAACCGTTCTCTCACTGATGTCAAGCCACTCTCCCAGTTTGAAGTCGATGGAGTCAATAATTCTCAATTTTTTTTTCTGGACAAGATCCAATTGCTGAAAATCCAAATCACAAAGGTAACTGAAAAGCAATCTCAACCATCCTCTCACCGATGACAAGACACTCCTTAAGTCTGAAGTCGAACGGTTCAATAGTTCTTGAGATATTGGTCAGACAGATATATATCTGACTTCAGCGCCATATAAATTCCGTGCGAATTTCAAACTACATTTGTTAGCCAATCAGGTGGCTAGCTTGGTTAAATAATTTGAACATCACGCCCACATTAATTACACATGGTAGCACGTGCACCATTACATTACGTGCAACTGTTGAACATGCCATGTATGTGTATGAAATGGGAAAAATATCAAGAAAATAAAATATGTTAAAACACAGCAAGGAATTTTACAATGGTGTGATCAGAACTCAATCTTGATAAGACATCAAGACAAAATTAAACATTTATATACATGTATACATACATGATAATCCAGATAGAAAGTATACATATCTGTGAAATGAACAGTAGCCAGCACATACTCAGGGTTTGTCCCATAGAAAACTCGACAGCACTTTTAAAGCCCCAATCACTCACTTCCCGATCCCTTTCTCTTATATGGTCAGGAGCCCTCGTAAATGGCTTTTATTGAACATACTAATTCACTGATGACTTCGCATACTGACAGTCAATCAAGTGATTCGCTTTGCTCTATTCAAAACAGAGGTCACAGGGGTCAGGTGCTGAGGTTAGACTGCGGCTCGCATCTCAGCCAATCAGAATAATGTACATAACAAGCCCACTCCATATTTGGCGAAACGAAGTCTCATGAATATGTAATGCTTTTGGTACAGGCCATCTATCATTAGCATTGCGCTTGACCGGTTCACAATGGTAATTAGACCATGGTCGGTGTAAGGTTGACCATGGTATACGTGATGATGCAATCTCAATGATCAAATGTTGCCCAATATACATGCAAAATGGTGCTACCAGTACTCCATGAAACTGAGTCAGTGAATATGATTTTGTCAATTTCAACAATATTTTCTGAAAATCACAACGTTGGGATCCTATTTCTTTTCACACCTCGGACCCCACGGATAGGGTCCTATTACCTTTTACACACGGATGGCCCAGTTGGTCACCGCTAAGGCAGGCTGTCTGAGGAGAGGCCCTTAATAATTTTCATGACCTGAGGTGTGCACAGCGACATCCCCGGTGTGAATCCCCCGAAGCCCCACAGGGCTCCATGACCATGTCCAGCATTTGGGATTTCCTGTGCCGAGTTCTGCATTTATATTAGATGTGACTATCATTATGGGGATAAAAATTCCACATCAGCCACCTTCGAAGAATAGTTACCCATGTGCATTCAGGTGTATGCGCCAATACCACCCTAACTTAAGCAATGGCTCTTAACTCGGGTCAATTCATTTTTCTGAAGGCCTGTAAAGGCCTGTAGATAGAACCACCAGTCTGTCTCATCAACAGTCATGTCCAAGCCTGAAATTTAGGCACAGGACATAAACCTATCACCCCATCAGAGGATATAGTACATACCATGACTTTTTAACAAATGATATCTGTATATGAAGAGGGGATATCTCATTTTGATTTGCAGGGGGTTTAGTAAAAATGTCAGGTGCTTTTTTTAGGCTTGAAAGTCTGCAGGTGAATTGTGAATTAGTCCACATGGCTGTTCATTTCAGGGTCACCATCTGTAACGATATGGTCTCTAGCACCAATGCCTGCACTTGAATTATGTGAAGCTGGCACAGTAGTGGCTTGGTTTAAGGGCTACCGTCTGTATCGGTAACGTTTGAAGTGGAACCAGAGCTGGAAAATATTGTTCTGAAACTGGCATCGGAAACCCCGTTTGTACGAATATTCCCACTCTCTGTTCACGATCTTGAATGCTATGTCCTAAAGAAAAAAGAAGAAGAATACAGGTTACCAACTTTGACACAGCAGTGCAGTGAATGTAAATAAACCACTTGACTGGTGTGGTACAACAGTATTTCCCTTGATGCTCTCCCCGAGACATCTGGCAAAGAATCCAGTTTCCAGCGCCCTCTCCAAGTGGGCCCAAAGCTGGGCAGAATGAAAGGTCAGTGATTGAGTGAATAGGATTTAACGCCACTTTCAACAAGTTTTACGTTAGATAAGACTCGTCCCAGGATCGAATCGCAGGCAAAGTGAAAGCGTTAGCACGACAGAACATATCACATGAGATTTTCAGTTCAGTTATATTATATCACTGGTTCTGGGTAAATGTATGGTAAACATGGGGATCTCGATTTGGGGAAAAAAAACCCCAAAAAGTTCTATCAGGACATTTCATAGGGTACAGTTACACATAGCGAGTGCCAAGATTAACTAAGAACCAAATAATTGATTACTCGCAAAAAATTCCAGGACAGATTGGTAGACTACGGGATATATACACATGTATAAATATATATACATGGAGAGTTATGGGGAATAATGTTGAATTTCTGGTATTCTTCTCATGAACCTACCTCATAAGGCGGGCCAGCAACGAATTGTAAAGTAGCAAAGTCTTTGTCACCTTCACAGGGAGTCTGAAAGAAGGGCAATCAATGTATTACAAGCAGTACACGACTATAGATAAATATGCATGTCAAAGCCAATATGTCATTGAAAGGTTTGGCTTCCTTCTATCCACAATGACTTGGGTGGCAGGGGGTGTCTTCGTCGATGTTGTTGTTGTGATTATATATATATATTTTTTTTGCAAGAATATAATTATTTCCCACATTTTCATACATCACAATGACAGTAGATGTCATAAAAATGCTTTCTATACGCCCTACATCGATCTACATACCCGTCCTCTACTAGATCTCCGTCTCTAAATGACAAGTGCGGTAACTATAATGTTAAAGCCATATACCGACTTTCGCCACAAATCCCGGTACACGGGGTAATTCGGGTGTCTGCAGACAACCAACAGTAAATAGATGAGCGGACGTGAACTATGGTGAAAACTCAACGGGCGTGGAGAATGCCATGAGGTAAGTTCTCCTGCATTCGAAGCCGTTCGGCCTCGATTTCAAAAGTCTTCGGAAGTCTTTTATCAGTTACTGGAAAACAGCCATATCGTGGAGAATGTATTACCGCGGATCGTGTACCGGGATTCGTGGCGAATTCTTTAACATTATAGCTACCGCACTTGTCATTAGAGACAGAGATCTAGTAGAGGAGGGGTATGTAGATCGACGTAGGGCATATAGATAGCATTTTTATGACATCTACTGTCATTGTGGTGTATGAAAAGGTGGGAAATAATTATATTCTTGCAAAAAAATATATATATGTAATCACAACAACAACATCGATGAAGACACCCCTGCCACTGTGCTTCTATCAGACATCGAGGAAGGGGTGTTCCATAAGAGTTATTCTTAAACTTGTGTTCTCTACCAGAATACAAAAAAAATCTGCCTGAGAATAAGGCCTTTCCGAAAACAGAACATCAGGACAATGCATGTTCATTGCATTGTGTAGTAAAGCTTCACTCAAATACAGAGTGTGGAATGTTTTAGTTCAAAACTGCAGAGCTGAGAGTATAAAGAATATATTTAGGGTAGGTCCGTCATGTATGATACCGTCAATCGGGTACAGTATGCATGCAATATACTTGCTCCTTTTCAATTCTTGGTTGAATGGTTCCCCACACGTAGTCCCCATGTTGTAAGGACTGACGTATCATACATGATGGATATACCATATTTAGGTGGGTGGGGCTGAAATAGTCCCCCTATCTCTTGTCCACGGTACTCTAAAACACCCCCTAATAATCTTGCCACAACCCATTTCATTCCTTAGGGCTGTTCCATTTAAAAAGGTATGGGAGGGGAGGAAGGCACTCAATATATTATTCTATGAGTCATAGGAGAAAATTCCCTTCAATCCATGTTACAACATTGGAAAGGCCAATCCTTACGAGACTATAAATTCTGTCACTTTTATAGTACTACCCAATTAAGGCAGAGCTCTGAGGGCAGACAATTGTAGAGCAATTCTCTGACACAATGCTAGTAACTGACAGTTACTGAATGCTATGTGTACTTACCAGAGTGTAACCTGGGGTCTTGTGTTTATCTATGAGGTCTGGGTAGAAAATCTGGTAGATAAAAGATGAACGGAAGACATATTAGAACATTTACTCTGAATAATTATCCGGCTGAAGTTACATGTAAGAATTGTATAATAATTTGTATATTAAAATTGAATACATTTCCAACCTGTCATTATCCAGGTTTTGCACCATCAACCTTCAAACAGGGTTATCACCCCTTCTGCTAGTTGATTAACCCTGCCGTCATTCACTTATACGGGGTGAAAATATGCCCTGGCATTCTCCGCACAGTGGGTCTTCACCAAGCCATATAGCCTTTGACGGCGATTAATAGTGCGAGATTATCCGAACTGCTCTGTATCGCAACGACTTGAATTAACCAGAATTAATCAACTGCAGCGCATTTGGGGATTCGGCAGACAAAAGAAACAAACAATCGGTGACTACCGGTAATTAAATAACTGTTCATCTCTTCACAACAACAACACTATATCAAAGCTAACGGTCATTTGTTTGAAAACAAACAAGCAATGTTTGTTTTTCGGAATCAATTAATGCCCACCGCACATTCAGATCTGCAAAATTTAGTTTGCTGATAAGGACTGTTTGGCTGGTAAGATTCAAGTAGTGTGAAATGATGTTTTGGTACAGGGCTATATGTAAATTGAATGACGGCAGGGTCGATCGATCGGCAGAAGGCGAGATAACCCTGTTTGGAGGTTGGCACCCTATATGGTCTTTCACCAATCGCATAGAATGACCTGTATATCACCACTACCTAAGTCCAACAGTGCAGTCAGTACATGTAGGAAAGACTACTAGGTCAGCAGTAATTTTGACAAAAAAACAATACTTACATTAAACTTGTACCCCTGGACTATTTTTGGTGGTGGGTTATCGATGTCGTAATGGGTCTGGTTATATTTGTTCCACTCAAACCCCTGAAATCACATGAATAATACAGATATGGATATTTGAGACAATATATGTTCAACCTACATACCAGGATGCTTAACACTGAATATTGTTGTGAGACAAAACTATAGAACTGTGAGAATTGTGTTATATATTTAGTATATACTAATGCGGTGTTGACCGCTGATACTCAAATTTAAATGAATTTGACGTGTACAATTCCAGGTTATATTAATCAAAATACTGTTAGCAGATACATGTAGTAAACATTCTTAATATCCATTGTTTAATTCAAGATTTGACCATTTTCAGAAGTTTTCAGTTGGCAAACTGTGCAGTCTTTTTCGTCGACTCAACTCCAGCTCGGCCGATCAGCCAAGGAGTCGGCGATCAAACTTGAGGGCTGTACGGTCTTGTGACTTATAATTTCGAGCAAAGTCAAGGTTTCTTGTCATATTTCAATGAAATATGACCAAATCTAGCATGCTGATTCCGAATATTTCAAAATATTTACCGCGTCTCAAACCGTTTTCCTTCGCACTTTTCTCGTATTTGGATAGCAAATTTTAAACCCACTTCATTGTGTCTCTTTCCAGTGTTTAAACAGCTGATCGCTTCGCGGTCGTGGGGTATATTCACCAGGAAACCGGATAAATTTTGGAGGGTCAACTTTATTAGGACAAAATTATTAGGACAAAAACACCATAAAAAAATAATTTTAGCAAACAGATATAATGTCCTTCAACATGTTCAATAAATTTCGAATTATTAGTTTCGTGTTCGGCATTGCATTTTCAAAACTCCACAAGCTTTGATGTTCTGAAAAATGCATCCATTGAGAAAAGACTTACAGTGTGCACTCTGTTGAAGAATCGTGGTTTCCTGGGCCTGTATTTGTCCGACCAGAGGAAAGCCTGTTGTTCTATGGGGACTTCAACGCTGAAGGTCGCCTCGTCGTCATTCATGCCCTCCTTGGCTTTTTTGATAAACTCACCCTCCTGGTCAAGCTGTGAAGGCAAAATGTAGACAATTTGAACAACTGGACAAAAAGATTATAGTATCCAAGCTTAAGCCAGTACAATGAGCAGTACAGCACTGTTCTTAGAGTTACTTAACCAGCCTCAACAATACTATTTCCAGCAAATCAAACAAAACATCAAACAAGGCACATTAAACAAGTCTTTGACTCAGTGCTGAAGAAAATTACTTTGGCGAAAGTACGAGAGAGAAATGTGTAAAAATGAAAAAAGAAAAAAAAAGTAAATAAATAAAATGAATAAGTTTTTGGAGCATTTTTTTTTTTTTTTGCTGTGGGCAATAAAAAGGTTGATGTGACAGTGCCCATAAAGCTAAAAATTTATTTTATTCAACCTAGATGAGTATTATGAAACTGGTTTTGGATGACGATTGGCCTAATTCAGCTTTCCTATCAAACAGACTGAACTGACAACAAGGCATACATGCATATTCTAATTCCGTTTCCAAACTTGTGAGATAACCCCAAACCAACTCACCTTGACCTTTCCAGTCTTGCGGACCTGATCTCGAGCAAAGGCGAGTTTCTTGAGGTCATCCTCAGGGTTGTACATGACTGTATCGATATCAAGGTCCTCCAGACGGATCAGACGTGGCGAATAACCTCCCGCCTCGTACTCATCTATGCTCTGATCCATCAGGTCCTCCTCCGTCAACACTGACTCCACTCTGAAGGGGAGACAACTCAGTTTTATTGCATTATATTATATTATATTATGTTGTTCTCAATGGCATTGCTTTGATATCGGCACAGACGTATCCAGGACGTTTTTTTTGCTACTGGTATACCGGTATTGGCACTCAAATTCTCGCACAACGCCGTGTTTGAGTGAACAGGATTATGGGAGAACATAAAAATATGCACCCTCAAATTGTATTTACGCTGACCTAACAAACTCCATAGACGGAATGCCGACTTGCATTATCGCCGACAGAATTTACGGGACTTGTTTCACACAGTTTTCTGACCGATGCATACACAATGACGTATTATTCCACTTTTTTTTTGTCCGACTATTTTGATCGGTACCGCCCTTATTTCCAACCCTGATGTAAGTCAACGACATCAGAGATTCTGAGTTTTGTGTACAGCAGCAATAATAACAATACCAAATTTACATGCAACAACAACAACGATGTCAAATACGACCGGTGTCCCCAAAAAATCTCTGGATACGTCCCTGATCGGCCAGGGGTTACACCACCTAAAATGAAATTAATCTCTAGCTTAACACAAACTTTTCTGAAAAAAGTGGTTTTTGCTTTCATGCAGATCAAATATATCCATCTTTTCTGGCAAACCAATGCAGTAGTTTAATAATACAAATAAGAAATTGACTAAATGTTCAAGAACATTATTATGGCGAAACTTTGAGAGAGAAATGTATAATAATGAAAAAAAAAAAAGGAAAGAAGAAAAAGAAAACAAAACCCTTTTTTTAATTTTTCTTATTATTTATTTATATTTTTGATGCGGGCAATGAAAAGGGTTGATGTGGGTCTAAAATAAAATGATGTGGCAGTTCCGGTGTAGCGAGAATTTTTTTTTATTCAGCCTGAGAGGCAATGCGGAAGTGCAAATCTACTGATATTTTTCATTATTTTTCATTAAATTTGATATCAAAATATTTTAATTTTGATGTCTTGACCAGCCTTGTTCAATTTCATGACACATGAAAAATCCACCCAGAACCTTTCAGCCTTAGAAATGTATTTTCCTGTGAATGCAACTACAAAATATTTCCTGAAAAATCTTCTGGCTTTGGTTACAGCCAACACGAGTTAAATTCTAATTTGGCCAATATGACTCGGCCAATCATTATGTTGAATTGGCTAATATAGCCATACAGGTGGAATAAATATATAGTGAATACGAGAGATCCTGAAGGATCTTGGCGCCCACCATTGTCCGATAATTGTAAGCTAATGACTAGAGGATCTTTTTGTCCATTGTTACTAAGAACAGACAATTGATTTGTAATTTTGTTTACAAAATTTCGAATCTGAGTGAAAAAGATTGAAAAAGGCCACTGAAAAACACCAAGATATGATAATAAGTTTCAGGAGTTTCAAGATTTCTAGAAACTTTACTTACATGTATGTCGGTTGTTATAATACAAGAGAAATGAGCAAAGTTAGTCTGAAAGTGAATGTACATGTACATGTACCGAGGATCCTTCGCCTTTGTTTTGTAGTATTTTTTTTATTTATTTTTTTTGCACGTGTCATCATTGGGTACTGGAAGCGAAGACCAATCTCTTTGACACTTTGGCATGAGCTATGAAACATACTTCAGATTTTATAATTAGGAACGAATGCTTATTCTGTTCTGTTTCTTGGGCTATTTTGAGATATCTCTTTTAAGATACCATGCAGCTGCATGTTAATTATTGTGTTTGTAACTGTTTCTTATTCTATTCACTGTTGTCTGTCATCTTGTAATTGTACATGTATGTGTAATATGTCTGTTGGGAGAGGCGTTCAAATAGGCTCTGCCTGTTCGCCGATCCCTGTTTCCTGGTGAAATAAATATACTGTTTAAATCAAGATACCATGCTCGAAAATAGTAAGATGGTACAATAATGCTTAATACTGAAGGGATCCGGTCCGCGCAGTAATGTTGAAACTTCAAAAGTGCCTGGATCCTGATTATCTCTCTTGGATCGAAACATCCAGTAGTCTACAGTTGTCGAGTTGTGACATTGAGTCACAAGACTGAGGTCGGCATACGAAACGGTGGAGCAGTTCACTTGCTACTGCATGGACTAAAGAAGGCTGATTTAAAATTTGAAGAAATACATTTTAATTCAGAATTATTTGAACTCCTTGATATCAAAGGTGAAGGTACGGATATTCTCTATAGTCAATATACAGAATATGCCCC
>JAVTVY010043579.1:0-20529 GCA_036873755.1 Hanleya hanleyi | reverse complement strand
GGATTTAGTGAATGACCTGATGCGTCAACGCAGGTCGCACACGGATCCGCGAGGATGGGAGGTCTTCGCTCAAGGCTTGAAAGACATGCATGTACCACAGGAATTGGTGGGGAACCCCCAGCGCTGGGCCTTTATGCAATCACCCAGTCGTGCACCACGACTCTCACCACAACCTTGGGAACCGGAGTCACCCCCCAAATCACCACCACGGCGGGCACCTACTTTTTCATCCCTTTTACCACGCCACCCCCTGCAACCACCAAGATCTAAGTCACCGCGACCATCACGGCAATTAGCGCCCAAGGGCTGGGAGAAGTATTAAAACCAACAGCAGCAGCAGGACAGCTCAGTCGTCATGTTTTACCTCACCCTACCCAGTAACAGCTCGGCTGACGTGTTTCCTGACAACACCTTGACCATGTACGTGACCCAGTTACCGCAACCGTTGCATTTACCTGGACGCTGGGAATGTGGACTCGTGGATATCCAATATCCTTACTCGTGGTACAACGTGCGAGCCAATGAAGTATGGTACGAGGTGACCTACGAAGGACAAGAAACTCGACTCAAACTACCCGAAGGTCAATACGATACCCCCAAGGAGTTCATTGGTGGCCTGAGAAGTCTGATGCATTATAAGTCTCTACGAGACGTCACGAATACTTCAAAACCCATAAAATCTTTCCCCGTCAAAAATCATGTGGACTTCGATTACAACGCACACAACGACAAGGTCAATCTCACGCTCAGCCCCAACGTGAGTGTCGAACTCAGTCCTACCCTACAGCAAATGCTGGGTTTCCATCTACGGGGGTACGCTGGCCCCACCGGCGAGAGAGCCCACATCCCGATGGACATGCGTGGTGGTATGTATGGGCTGTACATCTACTCGGACGTGGTCGATGCACACATTGTCGGCGACAGCAACGTACCTCTACTGCGCGTCTGCCCGGTGAAAGGCACGTATGGAGCTCAAGTCACCCACAGTTTCAGGCATATCGTGTATCTACCGGTCAGTCAGACCGATATTAGCTCCATCGTCATCGATATAAGAGACGACACCGGTCAACCGATCGCATTCGAGCGTGGGAAAGTGGTGCTGACACTTCATTTCCGTCAAGTCCGAGCGGTTCACTTTGCATAATGAAGGTGCGTTACGAGTGTGATGCACGCAGCTATATGGACTATTATACCCAACAGGCCGGGGGTAGCTTTCCGGTCTTTGCAGGTACACGCATGCAACGAGGACATGGACTGGGGAACATACTCTGGAGCATCGTCAAAACGTTCCTCCCCTTGGTGACGCGTGGGGTCAAAGTGATCGGCAAACAAGCGGTACGCAGTGGACTGCAAGTCGCGGGTGATGTCTTGGGCGGTGCGGCACCCAAAGAAGCACTGAAACGCCGAGCCAAAGAAGCGGGAGGCGTCTTGGTCACCAAAGCACAACGCACCGTAGGGAATAAAAGACCTGCACCACCGAGACCACGCACCAGTCGACGACCGACCCAGCGACGACGCACATCGAAGACCCAGGATATCTTTTCTTAAAGATGGCTTTCATCCACGCCGAGTCGTGTCCTTCTACCAACAGTGAATTGATTTATGGACCGTCCCACCTACTCAGACCAGTGCCGAAGAGGGTCAATGGGTGGAACATCTCCCCCTTTCCAGCATTACAGCCACAGGCCCCATTGAATTCACCATCACCAACGCAGATACGACCTACCTGGATTTAGCCCATACGTACCTATATGTGAAAGCTAAAATCACCAATAAAGATGGGTCTGACCTCAAAGCAGATGCACCCGTGGGTCCAGTGAATCTCTGGCTTCATTCGCTATTCCAGCAAGTGGATATAGCCCTCAGTGATAAACTGGTGAGCGCCTCAACGAACACGTACCCGTACCGAGCCTACTTCGAGACACTGTTATCCTACGGGCGTGACGCTAAAAAGTCGTATTTGACAGCCCCGTTGTTCTACCGAGATACCCCAGGCAAGATGGAAGCGAGTCCTGATAATGACGGCTATACGGAGAGAGTGGATTTCACAGCAGAGAGTCAATCGGTCGATATGATGGGACGTCTGCATGCGGACTTATTCATGCAGGACCGATACCTCTTGAATGGAGTACCTGTCAAAATACGACTAGTGAGCGCAACGCCTGCGTTTGCATTGATGTCCCCGAATGAGGACCTCGAGTATAACATTGTCATCCAAGAGGCAAGTCTGTTTGTACGCAAAGTGAAACCGAGCCCAGGTGTACAGTTGGGGCACATCAGAGCCTTGGAGAAAAAACCAGCCCAGTACCCGATTCGACGAGTACAGACCAAGGTCTTTTCCGTCCCTAAAGGGAATATGATTGTCAATCAAGAAAACTTGTTCCTGGGGGATTTGCCCAAGCGTTTAACCCTAGCTTGTGTGGAGAACGTCAGTTATAATGGGACTCTCTCGAGGAATCCATTCAACCTAAAAGCGTTCAACATCAATTTCGTAGCCCTGCATGTGGATGGCTAACAGGTACCGGCACGCCCCTTACAACCTAACTTTGGAACGGACAATTACATCCGGAGCTATCTGAACCTCTCCACAGCAACTGCCCAAATCAACCAAGACGAGGGAAATATGATCAGTCGAGACGATTTCGGCAAAGGATACACATTGTTCTGTTTCGATCTGACCCCCACCTTAGACAACGATCATCAACTGAGTCTCGTCAAGAAAGGCAACTTACGCTTGGAACTGCATTTCGGGACACCTTTACCGAAAACCATCAATGTGATTTGCTACGCTGAGTTTGACAACATTATTCAAATCGATAGAAGCCGTAACGTCCTGTGTGACTTTGCCACCTAACATGAATACAGACCAGATACGCACCGTGTTGGAGAATGACCCAGGGACACGCATGGTATTTCAAGGAATGTTCGCCCGAGACGTGTTCCCATTAGACCGTGTGTATCCCGCTGCTTACGTCCTGAATACAGACCCGATGGATCGACCCGGTCAACACTGGGTGGCCGTGTACTTGACCCATACGGCCTACCACCCCTCCATCCCGATTTAACAGACTTCATGGATCAAGGCACAGAGACGTGGTGTTGGAATACCAAAACGTTGCAAAGCCTGATCATTAGTGTGTGCGGACAATATTGCTTGTTTTACCTGTACCATCGTTGTCGGGGACATTCCATGCAGACGATCGTCCACATGTTTGACGAGTACCCCAAGGCCGAGGACCGAGATGTACTCGTATATGACTGGGCTGCCGCTCATTTCAATGTACAAGTCCCGTTCTGGGCTTAAATTTTTTCACGTAAAGCCCCCTGTTCCGGGCTTCAGTTTTTTCACGTGGTTGTTCTCACGTTGTTGATGTTCACTGAATAAAAAAAAAATGAGATCTCAAAAATCTGTCTTGCGTGTTTTCTGTGTGAGCATGAATGCCCCATGTGGGACATGTGTGGATTCAGAGCGTGCACCTGTTTGACGTCCGCGCCTACATCCGGATTCTTGTCGCTGACGTCCGCGCCTACATCCGGGTTCTTGTCGTTGACGTCCAAGTTGACCTGATTGTGCTAAAAATAGATCAACAGCTAGCTTGCTATAAAAAGGAAACGGCCTGGCCGTTTCATCAGACACTCTGTCAACCACCAAGATGTTCACTTGTACTACGTGCTCGAAATCATTCACTCGCCGGCACGACTTGCGCCGCCATGAGGCTACCAAGCACGATGGAACCGCCCGGTATAGCTGTACGATATGTAGGCCTACACTGTCGCTCCAGCGCCCAGATCATTTACAGCGCCATGAACGTTCAATTCATGGGCCACCCAAGCGTCCATGCGAAGAATGTGGTCAACTCTTCAGACGACCCAGTCAGTTAAAACGGCATGAGCGTTTGACTCATGGTCCGTCACCACGGTATGAGGGACAACTGCCCACTAAAGAGGCACCCAGGAGGGACAGATCCACTGAAGATGAACCCGGGGAGGAGAATGCCAATGGTGATGCGATCACGGAGAGCCCGCCTATACCCACAGCTCAGAAGAGCCTAGATATCCAGCCGGTCCCTAGCATTACTGTTTCCAGTCATACGCCTGACAACAACGAACATTTTCTGGAAGATGCGGTGGATGTTCCCAGCGATCTCTTACCCGAAGATCATCCAATGAGTGAGATGTATCGACGCCATTGGTCCATGATCCGACACTGCTTCCACCGCCATCGCCCTATATTGGACTTGTACAATTTCCGACTGACCGACCTCGCCCGTCTAAGCAGCTACGTGGAAGCCATCTTCAATGACCAACCTACGTCCTTCACATTAAATGTAGCATTTGGGTACATCTTATGCCATAAGATGACGCGTGAATTGTGCTATTTCTATTCCAGTGCCATCAACCCAGTGTACGACCATCCTTTCACAATCACCAATCGGGCGTCGCTAGAGACGATGCTGGCCCAACTGGACACTGTGGATCCCTTGGAATGGGCCTATGAACAGCGTCCCAACACCAAGTGGATAGTGGAGAGGGTCACCAATGTTACGTTCTTCGTGGTTAAACTGACCCACCACCCCCATCGGATGAAAGTATTCACCCATGCACTGATAGATACTCAGAATGCGCAAACAACTATCTGAGGATATGTTTCCTCAACGGTATCCTGGCCTGCCCGATGACGATTAGAACAAACGGTTCAGAGCGAACATGGCCGAAGATAGGACTTTCTGAAATGACGACTTCTGATTGGACAAGAGCAGCTGAGAATACATCTAACGGGCAAGAACGAGTATGACAGATGCAGTGCCAAATGGCGGCCTCTGATTGGACAAGAGGCTACTTGTATTGTAAACACACCCAACGCGGCTCCCCCAGCGTGGGTATGATGTAACATTGGGGAAAATAAACTATATGAAAAAACTTGTTGTTGTTCTCTCATCTTTGTTGTTGTTGTTGTTCTCTCTTCGGTCTATATCATGGCGTCAAGGTGTTAGGCTAGGGTGTAACGACGGTCATTGACGGGCGTCACTGCATTTCGATGTATTGGTGTCTAGAAAAATGAGAACTTTTGGGCTAATTCACCAGGTGTATGTACAAAAAACTCATGTGTCAGGAGTAGGATTCGAACCCACGCCCTGCGTTGCGCAGACCAGCACTTAGGACTGGCGCCTTAGACCACTCGGCCATCCTGACTTTACAGTTATAGTTCACAGTATCAAGTCATGTGTAGTATTCAGGCACGATACAACCACCAAGTGTGCAGTTGCGTCTACATGCAGAGAACTACAAGATGACACCCCAAACGACAAAGTAGGACCAAGGCTGGTCCCTCTCTACCCTAAACACCTTCCTTCACTTCCCCAAAATGCCCACTTTCGCTACTACTCGTGCTGATGACGTCACCGGTGACGTCACAGATGACGTGGACATCCCTCAAATCGGCGTATACACCCGAGAGCTTCACTTTGACACCTCCCACGACCCATTTGGACCAAGGATGGTGCATCTCTACCCCAAACACACCCCCACGCAGACCCAAAATGACCACTTTACAAACTACAACCAACCGCGCATGCGCAGATTGACGCGACTTGCAATAAAAAAACACCCAATTCTGACTCTACCCCACAAAAGCTTCACTATGACACCTCCAACGACCCATAGTGGCCCATATCGGCCTCAAAATGTCTATTTCCATACTACGGTGTGTCTGCGCATGCGCGGAAATACGATATTCCTAACACCCTTCCACCCAGGCGGATGCTCCCTCACGTATGCATCACATTGATACCTCACTTGCCTCAATCAGACCATTAGTGGCCCACCTAGACCCCAAAACGTCTATTTCTAACCCTTTTCCCACAATTCCCTGTCTGCGCATGCGCAGAATGTTGAAAACGGACGAAACTCTAGTCCAGGCAGAGGCTCCCTCACGTATCCTTCACAACGATACCTCACTCGACTCCATCGGCCCATTAGTGGCTCCCCTAGATGCCAAAACGTCTATTTCCATACCCATTTCCCACAATTCCCTGTCTGCGCATGCGCAGAATGTCGAACACGGACGACACACTAGTCCAGGGGGATGCTGCCTCATGACTGCTTTACATGGATACCTCACTCAACTCCACTGGACCATTAGTGGTCAACCTAGACCCCAAAACATCTATTTCCATACACTTGGTCTACTGCGCATGCGCAGAATGACGTTAGTTTCACGTGATACTAGTCCAGGCGGGTGCCCCCTCACGTATCCTTTACAACGATACCTCACTCGACCTCATCAGACGATTAGGGCCCACCTCGACCGCAAAATGTCTATTTTCATGCCCTTTTCCCACAATTCCCTGTCTGCGCATGCGCAGAATGGTGACAACGGCCGAGTCACTAGCCCAGGAGGATGCTCCTCACATAGGCTTCACATTGATACCTCATACGACTCCATAGGACCATGAGTGGTCCACCCAGACCCCAAAACGTCTATTTCCATACCCTTTTCCCACAATTCCCTGTCTGCGCATGCGCAGAATGGTGACAACGCCCGAGCCACTAGTCCAGTCAGATGCCCCCTCATGTGTGCTTCACATGGATACCTCACTTGACCCCATCGGCCCACTAGGGGCTTACCTAGATCCCAAAACGTGTATTTCCATACATTTTGTCTACTGCGCATGCGCAGAATGACGTCAGTTTCGCGTCATGCTAGTCCAGGCGCATGCCCCCTCACGTACCCTTTACAACGATACCTCATACGACTCCATCGGACGATTAGGGGCCCATGTGGACCCCAAAACGTCTATGTCCATACCCTTTTCCCACAATTCCCTGTCTGTGCATGCGCAGAATGGTGACAACGCACGAGGCACTAGTCCAGACGGATGCCCCCTCATGTGTGCTTCACATTAATACCTCACTCGACCCAATCGCCCCAATAGTGGCTCCCCTAGATCCCAAAACGTGTATTTCCATACACTTGGTGTACCGCGCATGCGCAGAATGACGCTATTTCACCCCCACACCCAGCCCATCAGATGCCCCCTCACATAAGCTTCACTTTGATACCTCACTCGACCCAATCGGATCATTAGTGGCTCCCCTAGCTCCAAAACGTCTATTTCCGTACCCTTGGGCCACGGCGCATGCGCAGAATGCCGCTATTTCAACCCCACACCCAGCCCATCAGATGCCCCCTCACCTAAGCTTCACTTTGATACCTCACTCGACCCAATCGGACCATGCAGCGTATTTGAATTCTGGGGACTACTTTTTCTCCGCGGAGGCGACCGCATCACCGCCAGACATGACCGCATCACCGCGGAGGAATACAAAGGTCAAAGGTTAACCGAACTATAGTCGTCAACACTTGGCACACAGCCAAGGCTGATGCAATCCATGACATGTCAGTACATGGAGAATTACCATTTGAGCGAAGAAACAGATCGGAACCAGGGCATTGTGATTATCCTGAAGAAAACTGTCAAGTGCACTCAATGACCTCCCCGCCACAAATCCGCCACAACAAGTTTAAGTGCAAAGGGGTCAATGTGACCTTTTCCGTCTTTATACTACTACTCCCACACCCTATCAATTCACTAACGAATTGATACCAAAGGATGCATGCAAGATGATGTACTATTCGTGTTGATGTATACATTTAATGCTGACCCTGTTTTTATTGTACCGTCAAAATCATACGGTATCTGGTTTCGTTTACTGAAAGTTTAGTTAAAATGACCGTGAGTGATACCAGATTTAACCAGCTCGCTTTTTTACCCAACTAAAGCCGTTTGTTGTGCTCGCTCGAACTAAATACGCAACGGCGCCGGGAAAGAAAATAGAAAGACGGCGTCACAGGGGTGCATGGGTTGCATTTTCCGGTTTCATACATAGCGCAGTATGTTTAAGATCCCAAACGAGAGAGTTCTAGCCCTCTATATATTGTGTATTTGGCTGTTTGGTTGACCTATATTTACATGTTAAAAATTCGGCTCAAGTGGGCATTTTAAAGCAAATACAGACATTTTCACCGTTGAAATATTTATTTAATATCTAATCCGGAAGATTTTATGTTAAAATACAAACGAAGAAACGGCATATAACATCAAACGGCGAAACCGTCCTGGTGATGGATGTGTCCTGCTGGGGGACGTTCTACTGGTGATGGTCAAATTTGGATAGACATTCCAAACTGACCTGTCGGACATCTTGGGAGAAGACAATGTATCTACCCAAGGGAGACTACTCAACATGACTTGTCTGTCGCCAAGCAAAATAAGAGAGAAATATCAAAGTGGCGTATCAACCACCTCGCTGGGGGTCTAATAACACCCCAGCCACCAGTCAGATTTTTGGACCGGATTCGGGGCCTTCACGCACATCGCCGGAATTGACATCATATATAGTAAAATAGATGTATACGGAACATTTCGATTACTTTTCAAGTCTGCATAATACCTTTGTTCACCTAGCGCTAAAAAGAATTATCTGGAGATAATTTTCCCTGTTTATCTGGACAGAGCATATGAAAAGTAGTTCGCTCATGTGCAACACTAAAGGAGTTGTTCGGCTGGATTCAAACTGAACCGTGCGTTGGTTGGTTTCCCCTATACGTCATAGCAACGTAGTAAAGGTCAACTTCCGCTATTGGTGACAGGGGTGGTAATGGAGCCTGCGAAATGGAGCATGCACTGTGGGGAGGTTGGTGGCGTATCTGATATGTATGGAGCCGTAAAAGTGACACGCAAGTTTTTTTTTTAAATTATCTCGTGATCTCGACATCTTTTTTTGTTATCTCGTGATCTCGAGATAATTATCTCGTGATCTCGACATCTTTCTTTGTTATCTCGTGATCTCGAGATAATTATCTCGTGGTCTACGGGTCCATAGATATGGCTGAAATTAGCAAGGACGGAAAATTAGAAATAACATTCCATTTACTAAGGTAGACAACTCTATTTGACGAATCCATCAGAGAGTAAATAAGAGAAAGAAAACCAACTAACATATCAATATATTTGGTATTCACGAAAGGGAGAATGGAAAATCAAACTTGCGTGTCTGACATGACTAAAATTCAAGAGTGAAGTGGGAAATTACATTCTATCTGCCCAAGGGGAACTTCTGAATATGGTTTGCCTGTCTCGAAGCAGAATAGGACAGAATTTTCAAGCTGACATCTAGCATGACTAAAAATTTTAAAGGAGCGAAAATTAGAAATGACATTCCATTTAACTGTGGGAAATAGAAGAGGAAGATCAGACTGAAATATCCAAAAGAGAAAAAATGGGAGGGAAATCAATCTTGTGTATCTGACAGGTATAAAAATTCAAGGTTGAATCTTAAGAGAAAAATGGGGGACCATGTGGCTTATCTGTCTCAAAGTATAATGTGAGAGAAAGACCAAACTGGCATATCTGACATGGCTAAACATAATATGGATAGACAGGGGGACAACTCGATGTGGCATACGGGTGTGTCAGAATGGTCAGTTTCTCTTTTACCATTGCATTTTGAGCTGTGTAAGATGTCTGTTTAATAATTCCTCACCACTCTTTTTCGTTTTGCAACAGATACGTCAGATTTAGTTGCCCCACTGAGGTAGACAAAATGTCATTTACAAATTCCAGCTTCCAAATTATGTCAACCTGTGACAAGTATATGGGTGGTTCTAATACAGTCCGGATGCATGCAACTGTCAAACATATGTCATTCACTTATAGTTTTTCTAGGACAAGCAACTGCATGTGTGAAGTGTATTTTAACAGGCGTTGCTTGATTAGTATGGCTGAGTCAAAAGCACGCCGCAAAGCAAAATGAAGGGGAAATCAAACTGGCGTTTAATTTAACATTACTATTAATAAGAGTGACACTAGGAAATGATGTCTAGCCAAGGGAGACAACTCAACATGGCTCCTCTGTCTCGAAGAAAATGGGAGAGAAATGCCAAACTGGCATATCTGACATGGCTAAAAAATCAAGAGAGGAAAATAGAAGTGACATTTCATTGAACTAACGGGTGCAACTCAATGTGACGTATCATTCACAGAGAAAATAGGAGACGAAAACCAAAGTGATCTATCTGACATATCCAAATATTGAAAAGACGAAAATTGGGAGAGTAATTAAACTGGCGTACCTGACAGGTCTGAAAATTCAAGGGTGAATCTCGGGAAATTGATTTTCTGTTTACCCTAGGGAGACTACTCATTATGGCTTGTCTGTCTCCAAGCAGAATTAGAGAGAAATACCAAACTGCTATATCTGACATTGCTACAAATGATATTCCATCTAAGTAAGGGAGACAACCTGATCTGGCGTGTCATTCGCAGAGTGAAATAGAAGCAAGAGAGACTAAACGGACCTATAGGTCTGTTATATCCAAATAATTGAAAGAGGGAAAATGAGACGAAAATCAAACTGGCGTATCTGACTTCACTAAAACTTCGAAAGAAGAAACTAGAAATGCCTGCCGAGATACCTTACATGAAGGAATGAACCTTTCACCTTCCTCTTAGCAGCCCTGGAACATTCTTTCGGGGATCACGGCAGAATTTGGATTGTCCAAGTGGCAATGCACAGGCAGGGTAGTCAGGTACCAGGGCTGTATATAAACAATAAATCCATCCTATATTGAACGGTATGAAGTTCTCCCTCAGTTTGGATTTTTCGCTCATTTGAGCTTTATATTTCCTTCAAAAGAAAAACTTGAATTCCAAATGTAAAGATCCGAGAACGATTTGCCACAAAAAAAAACCTTTTGAAAAAAGGTCATTTCAACATGGCGATAGATGTTGACATTTCTTGACTCGGTTATTATACTTGACTTGTATTAGCCCTGCAGGATGTATCACTTATATGCCAAAAGGGTATGCCACGCACCAAAATGACCATGTGCAGCTAACCAGAAATCCAACAACATCCAATTTGAGCCGAGAGTGTTGATAATTTGTGATTTATGCCAATACGAACTATTGCGATAAGGCCGACGAATTTCTAGTAGCGGTTTATGATTCTTTGGGGTCCCATATGAACTGTTTGATTAATGAAAACCATTGTGAAAGGTGTTATTTGAATTGTTTCCTGCCAGGTACTTCTCATTCTTGTCTATACCTCTATAATTTCAAGACGAACGGTCGCATGATTAGCAAAAAGATCCGACATCGATTTCGCTCTCCGTCGGATTTATTTTCACTCCACTCCCCCTCCCCACATCCGCTTGTACTTCAGTCGAATTGGCTATAACCATAACATCTGGTTCAGATTAGAATCAACCTGACATTCCTATTTAATAGGTCTTCAGTGCACAGTACAGACATTGTCCATTATGATCAGTTTTGCCAAACAGTTGAAATTTTATGGCACCTTTTGACATAATATTTTAACTGTTTGGCTGTTGTTTATTTTATATCATAAGGTACAATAAAATAATGCGATACATCCGTAATTATAACTACTCTATTTATTTTGCAAAACTTTTACTATTAATAAAAAGAGAATAGCCATTGAAATCATGCTTACATGTCAAGAAAGGGATATATCAGAAATACATACATCATCCAAAGTGGTTGTAGTGATATCTCCTCGTTATACCGACAAATAAAAACTTGACACCAAACGCGGTGTAATCCATAATATTCATACAAATAGATGGCCGCCATAATAGTGGATGGGAAAAATGCTGTAAATGCATACCTTGATAGCTGTTGCATACAAAATAAAAGTCACAAAACCAACTGCAGCAAAAATAAACAGAAAACTAAAAATCGACATGTCCTATACTACTTGCTCCTCCTCCTGATCCAGATCATGTGCTTTGTGACTGTCAGTTTTACACTGCTGATGTCTCGCCCTTATCATGAGATGTCCAGCTCCAGCGGAGGACAGTTACAAAATTTTACAACAGGTGACGTATTTGCGATGCTACTGTCATGTAGTTTGAATTACCGCACTTGAGCGTGAGTGTTTCACAGTTGAAAGATTTCCTTTAATCAACGACCATTTAATCGAAATGTAAGCGTTCATTCTTCGCCCGTGTGCAGGTAGTTTGGCCACAGTGTTTCCCCACCGCATCTTTAATTTTCTAACAAAGATTCAGTTATTTGGAATACGTCTTTACCTTAGGCATTGCAAAAAAAACTAGTACGGATGGACGGATGGATGTATCCTAATTGAGGCCGGAATCCTGTCCGTGACTTTCTGGACCCACCCTGTGATATGCAAGGCTTCCTCCTCTGTTGAAATGGTGAAAGATCATTCCGAATGACTCGCACAGGGGATCAAGACAGCAGCTCAGACACATACGGAGCATCTTTTTCATGGACACGCAGTTGATCTGTAACATCTTCACCAACGGGGTGAAGCACCAGACATGACTGAAGGCAATTTGAGCGAAGGCACATCCCCAACACATGGCATAGCAAGGGCCACACACCAGGCTTGCCACCGTGTAAAAGAAGCCTTTCCAGAAGTTGAAGCAGCAGTACGAGAGTTTCCAGACACAGGCCAGGCTCCGGACACCATCGGGTTCGGCTAGCACATCCTCAAAAGATACCTGAAACAAGAAAGTTGTTGATGAAAATGTCATTGTTGGATACAACAAAAAATGATTGTTCATAATAAGATACCTAGTTCAATAGTTCGGTATTTATGTACCATTCGCTGACGTTGGGTGGTTGGTGTGGAAGAGCGAGTGAGAGAATCGGATTTAAAGTCGTTCAGTCATATCACAACGGTGTGCCTACATCAAGGATCGAAATTCACACCTGTCTACCTGTCAAAGACAGGTAACTTTTGAATGAGACAGATAGAGAAATGAAGTACCTGTCTCCAGTGACGGGTAGCCAATATTTTTTTTTTTGGTGTTCAAAATATATTTCTGACAATATTCAATCAAAACAGCAGCTATATTATGCATGGAAACAAGGTGTCATTAGTTTATTGGTAGCTTGCAATATGTAGCTTTGTCAATAATCCTGAATTACATGTACTTGACACTTTCAACGAACGCATGTTCAGGTAATTCTTGAAGGTGACTGGTACACATTTGGGTCACCTGTCGCGTGTGACAGGTAAATTATTTTGAACATTTTGACCCCTGCTACATGCGACAGAGTGGTTCCAATGCCGCCTATTGGTGATGCTGCTTCACCGAAGCACCATGGCGTAGGCAGACATGATTCTTCAGCCAGTCACATTATCCGGACACCGGGCCATCAGTCCTTGATTTATCATTTTAATGCTGAGCGTCAAGCGAGGAAGCAACAAGTCCCGGTTCCATATTTAAGTCTTAGGTATATGATCGACCCTAGAAGCTCCCGCTTGTAAGGTGGGCACTCTAGCCACTAGACATCGCTGTGGAAAGCAAAGAAGCTAAGCTATTTCATTGAATAGAGATAAAACTCAAGGACAAGCTAATTTAATATACCGCCTCTTCTCATCTGTAGTTACAAATCATATTTGCAGATAGAAATTCCATGTAATCTCATATAAAATATTTCCTCTTTGTCATGTTTTGATAAAATTAGCGTTGCGTTTGCCTTTTGCTGTAAATCAACGCGAACCTGCTCGGCTTTGCAAGAAATGTTTAGTTTGGCCTATTATATCTTCACTTCTTCAGCCAAGTCAGTTTTGAACGTTAGTTTGTCATTTAAGACAACGTGGTCACAGTATATTCCAATAGTGTGAAATGTAACTCTACGTTAATTTCACGATCTAAATATGGCATATGAGAAAAACTGTTAACGCTGTTTTTTAGCCCACCATCACCAGATGGTGGGTTGTTCAAATCACTTTTCGTCCGTGGTCCGTCGTCCGTTATACCGTCCGTCCGTCGTCCGTCCAGGCGTCGTCAGTCCGTCCGTAAACAATTCTTGTTACCGCGATTTCTCAGGAATTACTTCATGGATCTTTCTCAAATTAGGTACACAGGTTCCCCTTGGGGTCTAGTTGTGCAAGATACCTTTCTGGGTCCGATTCGAAAATCCAATATGGCCACAAGGCGGTCATTTTGGATTTCCCCATGAAACTTTGTTACCGCGATTTCTCAGGAACTACTGTATGGATCTTTCTCAAATTTGGTACACAGGTTCCCCTTGGGGTCTAGCTGTGCAAGATACCTTTTCTGGTCCGATTCGAAAATCCAATATGGCCACCAGGCAGCCGTCTTGGATTTCCTCATGAAACATTGTTATCGTCATTTCTCAGGAAGTACTACATGGATCTTTCTCAAATTTGGTACACAGTTTTCCCTTGGGGTCTAGTTGTGCAAGACATCTTTTTCGGTCCGATTTGAAAATCCAATATAGCCACCAGGCGGCCATTTGGATCTCCCCATGAAATTTTATCGTCATTTCTCAGGAAGTGCTGCATAGATCTTTCTCAAATTTGGTAGATAGGTTCCCCTTGTGGTCCAGTTGTGCAAAATACCTTTTTGGTCCGATTCGAAAATCCAAGTTACGCTTCAAATTAATACTGTATTCCAGAGTTGTGACGTTGCATCACAAGAGTCGGCTTATCAAACGATGGGGCATATTCAATATATTGACTATAGAGAATATCCATACTTTCACCTTCTATATCAAGGAGTTCAAATGATTCCGAATTAAAATGTATTTCTTCAAATTTTGAATCAGTTTACTTTAGTCCATGCCGTTGCAAGTGAACTGCTCCACCGTGTTGTCTGCCGAAGGGACGTCACTCTTGTGAAACAACGTCACAACTCGACAACTGTAGACTACTGCGTGTTTGGATCCAAGGGAGATAATCAGGGCTCATGCCAAAGTGTCAAAGCGATTAGTCTTCGCTTCCAGTACCCAATGATGACACGTGCAAAAAAAAATAATAATACAAAACGAAGACGATGGATCCTCCGGACATTCACTTTCAGACTAACTTTGCTCATTTCACTTGTACTATAACAACCGACATCAAGTACAGTTTCTAGAAATCTTGAAGCTCCTGAACCTTAGATAGATAATATCTTGGTGTTTTCCAGTGTCCCTTTTTCGATCTTTTTCGCTCAAATTCGAAATTCTGCAAACAAAATTACAAATCAATCGTTCGTTCTTAGTAACAATGGACAAAAAGATCCTCTTGTCATTAGCTTACATTTATCAGACAATGGTGGGCGCCAAGATCCTTCAGGATCTCTCGTGTTGTTTTTTTTCAGTTGAAACTGGGAATTCCTGTGAGAAGGAGGAACATGTGTTCTAGAAGCCCTTAACATCGCATCAACCCTTAACATCGCAATTTTCCTTGTGATGTTAAGGTTCGACCCTGTCGATATTTTGGCCCTTTGGGTCTTTGCGATGTTAAGGGTCGACATGACGGCCCTTAACATCGCAGCCATAACTGCGATGTCGAAATAACGCTTTTGCATTTTCCGAGACCCTGTGAGTGGTAACCCAATATCCTCCAAGTGACTCTTGGTTTTCATAATGGCTCGGTGGGTGGAATCGCACTCCACTGATCACTCGGTCAATGTGAACACCCCATTCTTATTTTACACAATGATATCTTTCATACATGTCCCACATTTCCCCCAAAGAAATACCATGCGCATTCGAATATGCTCATTTTCTACTAGTTCTCGAATGCGCATGCGCGTATCACTGGATCTACGACGAAATTGACCCTGTAAACGCCCGCTCAACCCCACAAGCCACTGGTCATCAATACAGAGTAGTGTTTCTTTCTACGGGGGATATGTAGTCACAAGTGCGTACCCAATCCAACCGAATCTGCGCTTTCCCTAATACTCATCAAGTGATACACCTGCACAATGAACCCAGTATGGCCAACATATTCCCACTTTACACCCAAGGTCAAAACCCACACACACCGCGGCACCCATGTCATCCTTAGCTGCGCTTTCTCTACTACTGATGACTTGTTACATGAGTTCACATTCGTGCAACTTCTGTTCCATAGTCCATGATCAGGTCCAAGGTCATCTTACTCTATACGGCTATACACATCGCTAACGCAGTTAGTAGTTCGATCAGCGTAGCTGAGATAGGAAACGTGCGCGGTGACGGTGGTCCAAGGTCAAATCACTTCCGTCCCATTCTCTCTCATGAAAAGAGCAAAGATTACTGTTTATATTATACTGTTTTAAATTGGCCCATGTCTCCTTGCTCGTGGTTCATGAGAGTAGGTTGCTATCAGTCAGGTTTCATCTTCCAATTCTTCCAGAGAAAATTGGGCAGGCCTGGTACCGTTAAGTCGACATAATTATAGAATAATAACTCGACAGGGTATCAAATAAAACCGAGAGCGTAATTTACTCACGACTCGCAGAGGACATGGATGAATGAGCGCAATATATTACAAGATTTTCATGGCACTCAGATCATAAGAGCAGAGAAAAATTTACTCCAGTAGTGGAAAGGGCTTACTCTTCTACTTTGAGAGAAAGTCGCTTTTAGAACGAATAAAATATTTTGATTATGAACGCCGGACATATTATTGACGCTTGTACAGTGTTTTGTTTTCTACCTGATTAACTGGTTGTTAGTCCTGGAACAAGATATATCTTGAAGGCTGAGTTCGTGGAAAAGCTGTGTTTCGCGAATTAGTTTAGTAGGACAATCACTTCAATGAAACAGACTGAATTCTGAAAATCGAAAGTAAATCTTATTCCTCATACTTCGATCTTTAAAAAAACACGTTCGGAACTTTGAGCAGACATTGTGTTATTAATTGTCGACTATGTCGATTTTATTTACATTGCGATGTTGAGGGTCGACATGTCGAGCCTTAACGTCGCATTACGTTACCGGTACATTAAGGGAAGCGGATAGCAACACTTTATTCAAAAGATCATAGAGTCACTGGAACATGAACAACATGAAAGACTTACATTTATTTCCAAACGATATAGCCCATGCCAATTAGGCTCTCATTGACTTTAGATATATCTTGTTTAGAACTGGGTAGCAAACCAGAGACCAGGCAGAAATATTGCCTTTCGTCTGAGCGATTGCAAGACAGATCAGGCATCATAGGGCGTGCCGTATTTCCGGAATTATGGTGAAGTTGCAAATGGCGCAAATGTATCTTCCCCGCCCACCCCTTCATACACACTAACATCGGTAACTGTATTAACACTGTAAATCATTTTATCTTCCAAGTAACTTCGCCCGAAAATTATTAAATCTGGCAAAAACATAATTAAGACGAAATTTAAAACAGTGGGGCACTGTTTTGTACGGATCCGTAAAAGGGACATGGAAACATTTTTTAGCCCCTATTAAGTCGTTATAACGACTTATTGTGTCGTTAGATTGACTCATTAAGTCGTTATAACGATTTAATATCCCGTTCTAACGACTTAATCTACCACTGAAATTTCGTCTTACTTCAGCCGCTTTTATTTTGTTAGCTGACAACTGTCCTGAAAGCAGCGTTTAGATATGCAGTATGAAGTCTGATAATGCCATTGAAGTAATAAACTTTGGATAAATTGAGGACATATGTAGGCTATAGAGGTGGGAAAAGTTGACGACGTCTGCCGACTAAAAGACAACCGTCATGCAATCAAAAAGATGAGTCGGGAATGACTGAGCTTCGGATCGAACAACGGTTTAATGTTCATTCAAAATAAACAGAAAATATACCATCAAAATGCACCAGAACAAATAAATCGAACATAATGTATGTAGATTAACTTTTGATTAAATAATCCACATTCTTTTATTTTACATATAATTTTAAGACATTATTTCTACGTGAAATCCCAGGGTTCGCTGATCTCTCTCTCAATTTTTTTTTACAGGTTTCATATGGGTGTCCCGGAATCTCCTAATTTATCTCCCCTGTTAGAACGAGTTATTAAGTCGTTAGGGGCTAAAAAAAATCTTTCATGTCCCTTTTACGGCTCCGTAGCTTTGCATGTAATTTTGAAATGTCAAGAATTCTTTTCTCACAGGTCTTAGAAAATAACGACTCGAGAGCGACGGAAAGTTGAAATCCATGGCACCTGCACAAGTGCACAAATTACCACCAGACAAAATTTCCTGCTCAGGAACACCTGTTTTTAGTTGAGAGTTTAGTTTAAATCTTCCTTCCGCCGATCGACATCCCACTGATTCAAGCGTTTCAACGTTAAGTGGCTGATTGAAGCAGAAAATGAAACGCGGGTAAAGTTAGTTTAATAGTTGAATGGACTGCATGATCGCAGTGAATAAATTGGCGTTAAAATTACCTTTAAAACTGTCGAAGCTATCAACCCACGCATTACAAACTTAACAAAAAGGCAGATACAGTAACTCACCAAAACATGTCCATTGATGTTGTTGGCATCTCGATTGATCACATTTACGCCACTGTCACCCATGGTTTGGCTTGCTAAAATTCAGGCCTAAATAACTGCACAACACTTATCACGAAGCGACCGGAAGCGACTAGCCTGTCGCACAACGTTAATTCACATACATGATCAGACGGCGTTACCAGATAATTAAATCAGGTCACTTCGCCAAATATGTGTTGCCATAATTATTTTTCTTGGAAATGGAGTTCAAAGTCTTCATGATAAATCATATATCGCTAACCACATTTGTTTTGTTGTTTTTCTTCTTAAATTAGTAGTAGAGTCTGTCCATTTTAATTGGTCGTCTACTTTGGAGCTTGTCAAAATCAATAGTTTCTTTTTTGCAGCGTGTAGAACAAACTGAACTCTTCAAAATCACTACCCAGGGACGGTGGAAGAGGGGGTGGTCTCCCCCCGCCCCCCTTCCAATATGTTCAGCAAAAACAAAACAAAAAATACGCGCACGAGACAAAACCAAACAACAACAAGGCAGAGAAAGTGAAAAAACATATATCTGTATTGAATGCAGATTTTACTTTTCAATAATCATTCATTCATATTCATCAGGTGAATTTTGTTCGGCTCGCTAACAAGTAGAAAATATCTGTGTTAGTGACATGGACAAAGCTTAATGAACAGCCACAAAACACTATTGCAGAATCTTATAAAACAGGGCTAAGCGCCTCCACTAAAAGCTTCTCAAAGGCGATACATATCGCATGCTGATAGCGAAATACGAGCGTAGCGTGCAAGATTTACGTTTCGCAACTTGTGTCTAATTCCGTTGTAATATAAGATGCTCATGGTGTCCATATGAACAGGCGCAATCAAGCGTGACTGAGATACATCATACTCTAGATAACGACTTCACAACGAAAATCATATCGACTAAGGACATTAATGAGTATACGGATTTGGTACTTTGGAACATCACGATGTCTTGCCGGCATCATTGAGAGCTATTGACCGCTTCTCTCTTGCATTTTTATTTTCTTCGTGAATTTGACACTAATGCTGTTATATGAATTAGGTCGTTGGATTATGGACGCGGAAATTCTTTAATGAACGACGGTTGAATATTGAATCACGAACTACACGCTTGTGTTTCGATTGAAATTTTATTTAATATTTAATTTATTTATTCTTCCGAAAATCATCATTTGCTTGACGGCGAATGTTTAAGAAAAAAAATTGTGAGAGACAACAGTAGTAGACAAAAGGTAAATCGAGTCAACTTTCACCCGGATGTAATGACGTCACGGGGAGGATTTGAGGAGGAACTTGGTCACGTGGCGATCACGTGATCAAGGCATGTACTGACCTGTCTAGGCTATAGTTCCGGCAACCTTTGACCTCGAATTCTTCCGCGGTGATGCGGTCTGGTGGTGATGCGGTCGCGGGAGAAAGCTTCCGCGGACAGAAAGTAGTCCCATGGGTTGACTTCCAATGTTAATGTATACGGGGAATACCTAAATAGACGTTTTGTGACCTAGGTGGGTCCCTAGTGGACCGATGGGTCGAGTGAGGTATCAAAGTGAAGCATTCGTGAAGGGGCATCTGATGGGCTGGGTGTGGGATTGAAATATCGGCATTCTGCGCATGCGCGGTGGCCAAAGGGTATGAAAATAGACGTTTTGGAGCTAGGGGAGCCACTAATGGTCCAATGGAGTTGTATGAGGTATCAATGTGAAGCATTCATGAAGGGGCATCGGGCTGGACTAGCGGCTCGGGCGTTGTCACCATTCTACGCATGCGCAGACAGGGAATTGTGGGAAAAGGGTATGGAACAGATCGCCTTCGGGATCTGGCGTAGGAAGTCCTTAATGGGCTGACGGAGCTCGGCGAGGTAATTAATGCGGAAAGTCAGGTGAGGGCATCTGACTGGACCAGTGGCTCGGATGCCGTCACCATTCTACGCACGCGGTACAAATGCGCGTGAAATAGACGTTTTGGGATCTAGGGGAGCCCCTAATGGGTCGATGGAGTCGTATGAGGTATCAATGTGAAGCCTATGTGAGGGGGCATCTGACTGGACTAGTGGCTCGAGCGTTGTCACCATTCTACGCATGCGCAGACAGGGAATTGTGGGAAAAGGGTATGGAAATAGACGTTTTGGGATCTAGGGGAGTCCCTAATGGGCTGATGGAGTCGTATGAGGTATCAATGTGAAGCCTATGTGAAGGCGCATCCAGTCATGGGTGGGTGCATGTAAAAATTTT